>LOEQ01003473.1:178969-194612 GCA_001685075.1 Bramus lutescens
TTCTTCTTCTTCTTCTTCTTCTTCTTCTTCCTCCTCCTCCTCCTCCTCTTCTTCATCCTCCTCCTCCTCATCCTCCTCCTCCTTCTTCTTCTTCTGTGCTTTCAGCCATCTCATTGCTCTTTTATGTGAAATTTCTATGTTCTTCCTGTGTTTCTCTTTTTAGAATGAGGGCATTCTATGTTGCTCTTCCTTTGTTGCTTCTACTTTGCATCTTCCTCAAAATACAAAATTTTGCCTAATTTCTAGGTAATGATTATTATCTGCCTCCACCATGGTCTCATGATGTACTTTTGGCAGGCTTGAAACTCACTATGAAGACCAGGCTTGTCTCAAATTCGTTAAGAACATTGTGCCTCTGCCTTTGGAGTTTTGAAATTCAAGGAGCACTCAACCTAGCTGTTGTATTTTTTCCCTTATCTGTGAGACTATAAAATAATTACATTATTTCCATATGCCCTCTCATCCCTCCAAATCCTCCTCCACACTCTTCCTTCCTCTCTTTCAAATCCACAGACTCTTTTTGCAATAATTGCGACATGCCTATGTGTGTTTGCATATGAACATATATTCCTAAATACATAAACCTAACCTACTCAGTCTGTATAATATTGCTGGTATATATGCTTTCAAAACCAACAATTTGGGATTGAGTAACCAATTTTTATGTTCTTCCCTGAAAAGACTATTTCTGCCATTCTCTGCTTTCCTTAAATTGCTTACTGTTTTTGGTGTCAGGTTGAGACCTCATTGTCTTTCCTTCATTCCCTTTGGTATGGCCATTGCTATTGTGCCTGTTCAACTACTATTTTGGCAATCATGTTGTTTAGACTTTATGAATATAACTTCTGAAAATACTAATAGACACAGTCTTACAAAAAACTGATTCTCTGAATTTTCTAAACTTTGCAACCCATTTCCTGAAATGTTCTATGTCTTAGATGTGGAAGTAGTTGTATAGATATTTCCATTGGAACTGGGACCCACAGCTCTATAATTTGATTAGTTCTAATTTTCTACAATGGCTTCTGTCTGTTTTAGAGAGTTTACTTGATGACATATAAGTATGAGTAGTTAGACTGTAGTTAAGGGTTATATTGGTTTAGTAAAGTATTGAAGGTAGATTCTCCTAAGATCCATAAGTTCACATGCCCTTGATAATTAGCTAGGTTTCCAGTACCAGAGATGGTTTAATTCTTGTTGAGTGAACCTTAAAACTGATTAGAGAGCTGTTTGTCAACAAGAAGATATGTGTGTCTCTACTGAACCATTAGAGTTTATCTTGTCATTATGGTGGTTGTTGTGGTTCATAGGCCAAGCAAAATTTGTTCTTATCTTCATTCAGAAACTTGCATGGGAACACAATTTTGGTACCGTGAAATCTAGTTCTAGGTATGGAGGAAGCATCCTATGCTTCCGCCAGCCTATGAATCTTTGGAATCTGAATATGGTATGTGGTGTCTTCAGCAGTAGGGAATCACCTTCTACATCTGGGGTATTGACAATAGGTTACAATGTGGATGTTTCTTGGACATAGCTAACAAACAGTTTAAAAGAGAGCTTTCTGTGCCTTGTGCTAGGGTTTTTTGTTAGGTGGTCTTTGGCTTCTAAAGCATTGTCAGACCAGACTAGAAAATCTTGTTTAGACTATATATATTTTTATGGAGACTTACATGTATTATGTTTTGTAAGTTAAATAGTTAATAGTATGATTTCTTAAGACATTTTCAGACATCCTTATTGTTATTTTATCTTTACCCTCCTTCTATATTTCTCTCTATTCTCCCTCTCTAATTAGAAGTCCCCTTTTCTCATTTTTATTTTACCTTAAAAAAAAGAAATCCTCACAATTTAGTGTTCAAGATTTTTCAATAACACAAAGAAATAAAGTGGTATATTAGGTAATATTTATACATAATATCCTGCTTTGCTTTTTCTTAATAGTATTTTCAATTAATACTGTTCTGTGGCTGATGCATCCTTGTGGCATCCATTATGCTGTGTTACTATTGTCCAGTTACTATGTATAACAATATTTCAAGATCATTTTGTATTTATTTGAAAATGTAGAGTTTGGTGGCACTTAGGACATATTTCAGAATTGCCCTCTGTTTAACCCTCTGTAATGCATGTGTACTTTACTTAATATAAGTTTGCATAGTATTTTATAAGTGGTTAAAAAGTAAGATGCTTCATTAAAATTCTCTCAATTCAAGTCATGGACAAAAAATAAGTTAAAAGTTTAGAACCAAATAAAAAGGAAAGAAACCAGACACAGTAAAGCTATTCTCTTAACAAGAGTATTTAAAGACAATTGTTTCTTTAGTTTGGTTTCAGCTTCCAAAATTTCCCTTAAGAGAACCAGAATTAATTGTATTTATCTCATCATACCACTTTTAGTTTGATCTTGATGGTCTTTGATAGCTATGTATCTACTAAGACATGCTTATTTTGTTGTTGTTGTTTATTTTTCTGAGTGGTTTTATTTTTGTGTTTGTAACCTGCTGTGAACTGTACTAATTCCAAAAATGAAAGAATAGCCACCCATTCCCAAGAACATCTTTAAATTTTATCAGACACATGTTATTTCTGGCAATGACTCTTCCTGCCTATCTCCTGATTTTTGATATTTACTATGTGGTGGCCATTCTGGAAGGACTTGAGATCTACTATTATAAGAAGAATTTCAGTCTTCTTCTGGAGACTCATGAATAAACATATAAGAGATATCATGGGTCTTTTTGAGTATTATTACTTGATATAAAAATCTCAGAAGTAGACAACCAGCCTGATAGATTCTGAAATATGAACAAAGATATAAAACTAGAAATTATTCCATAGGGAGCTTCTGCAGAAATAGTATGGAGAGGTATTTTATTTCATAAAAATACCCCCACTTTACTTTTTGTGGTGATAATCATTTTTCCTGGGAATCTTCCTATACCATGTCTTTGTGCTTGTCATGTTATTTGACACAATCTAGAAGTATTTGGAAACAGGAACCTCAATTGCAAAAATGCCTCCATTAGATTGTTTGTAGGCAAGTCTATGTGTCATTTTCTTGATTTATGGTTGATGTGGGAAGGCTCATGCTACTGTGGATGGTGCTTACTCTTGGTAGGTAGTTCTAAGTAATATAAGAAAGTGGATTGAGTAATCCATGGAGAACAAGTTAATAAGCAACTTTACTCCATGGTCTATGCTTCAGTTCCTGCCTACAGGTTGCTGCTTGAGTTCCTGTTGTAATATCCTTTAATGACAGATTGTAAGCAATCAACCAAAGAAACTTTTTTCTATCCCAAGTAGTTTTTTGTTATGGTGATTTATTGCAACAAGAGTGCTGTGGAAAAATTCTTCCATACACTGTGAAGGCCTGTTGTTCTCCTTGTTAATAAAAAGCTGATTGGTCCCTAGGCAGAATTTGGGGATCATAGAGAATGCTTGGAGGAAGATTAGAGTGGGAGGAGATGCCATGGGATGTAGAACAAGCAGAAAAGGAAGTATGTACATGAGGTAAATGAGCAGCATATGGATTAATGGAAATGGGTTATCTTAAATTATAAGAACTAAAACAAGTTTAAGCTGTCAGTGAAGTATTTATAATTAATAGTAAGTCTCTGTGTGTTTATTTGGAAACTGGCTGGCAAAACAGAAAAACTCTACCTAGAAATTGTGCCCAAACATCTGGCACCTACATCCACTTAAGAGATGAGAAAGCTTTAAAAACATTCTAAATGCATGAAAATGGTGCCAAACAGCTTCCTAGTCTTGTGTCTCTCATGCCACCCCAGTACAGAGATGCATTTCCTGGTAGCTACCTTCAGGCTGGATCTAGCTGCCAACTGCATGTGCCAGTGCCATTTACTAGCTGAGCAGTACCAGTGACTGACATAGTAGTTTAAAATTCATCTCGTGTGATCAAAGAACAATAAAGATGCTCAGTTAAGATAGATTCAGCTGTAAAACACCTCTAAGCAATTTACAGTGTCTTTACAAATATATATGTTTAGGAGAGAGAAAAGTCATAGGTTAAAAAAATAATTTTGATATAATAAAATGAATTTCTTACCAAAGAAGCAAAGTAAAATAAAAACTAAAAAGTCATGTGAAGATGGAAAATACACAGAAAATCAGGGTGTTTTATATTTTCATGTCGTCTTAGATTTTTTGATTGCTAATGAAGGAACAACAGCTGCCAAGACTCATTGGATTAATAAAATTGCTGGATAAAATATACCTCTATATTTTAAAAAAATGTCTTAACTTCAAAATGGAAGTAAAAAGATATCTTATTTTAGGGAAGTTGTTATGCTTTTACTTCCATAGTAAATGAGAGGCTGTAGATTCATTCCAGATTAATGTGGATCAGGTTTGATTATGAACTACTCCCTAAAAACCCTGGCTACAGACGTAAAAATATAAATCTAGAAAAACTACAAAACACATATATTTTACCTTCTTAAATGTAAAACAAAAACAATCATCTTTGGATAACTTGTGTACAATGCACAGTCTATACTTGTATTAATACAAATATGTATGTTACCTTTAAAAGTTTATGTATATTCAGAGCAATGGGACCAGACCCCAATAAAAGCATGTGTCCCAGTTAATCAAGCATCTCAAAATGCCTCTGTTACAGTCTCCTCAGAATTCTGTATCCAAAATAGCTTCAAGACTGCTGGCTGAGATGGTTCAACCTCAAAAACTACTCCAGTCAAGAATTAACAAGGTTCACACAAAGATACCAGTACCCCAGACAGAAGAAAATAGTCTAGAGAATGAAGCCTACATTTCCAAGAGAAGGGGTATGGGTGGGTTTTGGTTATTCAGTGGATTATAATTGTTTGTAACTGTTTAGGGGTGTGTTGGTAACAAGTTATTATTGGTCATAGAATGAAAAGAAAAACAAGAGTTAAATTCAAAGATGTTATTCTAAAGGGGGATATGATATAGAAATGATAGGATAAAAGAGTAGATTATTGAATCTATATTTAAACTAAAAAAAAGTAACTACTAGTCTTTAATATTTTACATTGGTATTGACTTTTACATATTGATACAAATTTGAGCTTATTTTTGTGATATTGTATGTATGCTTCTACTGTTATTTTGGGCATAATAATTATGTAGCTCATTTAAAAATTCAATGAATAATTAAGAAATCTGGATTAATAGTTATATATAATAATCAAACTTATAGCCATGTTAGTTAATGTTTCCAAAACCATAAGTTAGATAGATGGTCTTCAAACATTTTAAAGACCTATATAATTTAATATTAAACATTTAATAACCTACAATATTTTATATTAACGAGACATGTCATAGAGAACAGCTGGGGCTTGGAACTATGAGAAGCAGCTGGGGAAGGTGCAGCATCTATTGCAAAGGAAATGCCAGGGTTGAAGTGATCATGGAGAGAGGCTGAGGCTTTACTCCATGTGAAAGCATTGGAGTCCTGAAGGGGAATCTTAAGAGAGGACATTTTCAATGACACAGCACAGTTGCAGTGAAGACCTTAGAATATTAGAGATATTGGTTTCATAAAACAACCACTAAGGACAGCAGTACATGAGGAATGAAGCTGGCACAAGTCTTTGAGGCAAATTGTGTTTTCTGAAAATGGCAGAATATTAGGAGTGCAGCAGTCATAACCATTTGAAGACCAGAAGATAGTGAGTGAGTCGTAGATGAGGAAACCTGGGCTACTGTGCTTAATTTATACTGTTGAAGTTTGCTTTGATTGTAACTCTATCTTATTTCTTTCCTCTTGGAATAAGTACTATGTAATATTTTTTTACTTTATAGATTTTCACAATTGAGAGACTTTGGTTTTTTTCAGAGAGACTTTAGATATTTTAAGAGGTTGAACTTCTATAGACTATGGCACTTTTAATCATAGAATGTGTTTTAGATTATGATATTGATACTAACATGAGATCTTAGAGATAAATCAGAAAATAAGTGTTGATTTAATTTAGATAAATTTGTATGTCAAGTTAAAAAGTTGTCAGTTATGCTGAATAGTTCTTTGTCAACTTGACCTAAACTTGAATTATCTAGAAAGAAGAACACTAGTCGAGAACATATATTTCCATTGGATTACCTATCAACTAGTATAGGGGGTATCTTCTTGATTAGTGAATGATGAGGGAGTGAGTTCTCAGCAGTGCCTCCTGTGTGTAGGTGATTCTTGGTGTATAAAAATGCAGGGTAAACAGGCCATGGGAGCAAGACAGTAACCAACATTACTCCACAGACTCTGTTTTAGTTCCTGTCTGTATGTTCTTGCCTTGAGTTCCCACTGTGACAGATGTGG
Organism: Bramus lutescens; assembly: GCA_001685075.1. Classification (NCBI taxonomy): domain Eukaryota; kingdom Metazoa; phylum Chordata; class Mammalia; order Rodentia; family Cricetidae; genus Bramus; species Bramus lutescens. Next base: position 185,289 of record LOEQ01003473.1, read on the forward strand.
GATTTCCCCTCTGTATATTGTGAATACAATTGATTAATTAATTAATTAAGAAAACAGGCTTGAGCTGATAGGGTAAGGAAGAGCTAGGTGGGAAAAAATAAACTGAATGCTGGGAGAAAGGAGGCAGTGTCAGGGAGAAGCCATGGAGCTGCCACTAGAGACAGGAGCTAGATATAACTTTACCCAGTAAGCCACAGCCTCATGGCAATACACACATTAATAGATATGGGTTAAATTAAGATGTTAAGAGTTAGATAATGAGAAACTAGAGCTAATGAGCCAAGATATCATTTAATTAATACAGTTTCTGTGTGGTTATTTCGGGATTGAGCAGCTGGGAACTAACAAGCGGCTGCCTTTCTACAACAAATTGGTGCTCCAACATGGTCAACTATACCCATGTAAAACCTAAGAAAGCTTGGAAAGGAACTCTAGACATACACACGCCAAAACGTTTAGCCGCATTTTTTTTCCAAATGGCTTTTGCTTTTTGTTGGTAACATACTGCAGCTCCTTTAAGAGAGGTCTTCCTGATTCAGTGGTATCAGAAAAAAAAAACATACAGTTTGTGCAAACTTTGGCTCTTTCAGGAGGCTGAACACTTGAATGGTGTTTGTAGGCCTAGGTGCTTGTATGCCCACTCGGGGTTTGGAGGAAAGTAGCTGAACTTGCCTAAATGTGAGATGATCCTTTGTGATCATCATCAAAGAGTCTGCTAGACATTCTGCAGGACACAGAAGAAAGTGACTGACAAACTGCCAATATAACAGGAACTGTCTTTGAAATTTCCTGCTTCATGAAAAAATATGTTGAATATTACGAGACTATAGGCTCAAGATTGATGCTCCAACAACGCAGAAGAACTTTGGGTGACAGTCCAGGTAACAAGATGGCTCTGCCAATTCAAGAATTTTGGAAGTTGCTTACAATACACTTCCTGTTTACTTAGGTAGTATTATATCTTTCTGGCATCTGTGATGGAGTTGAAGAATAGATAGTGATAATATAGTTTTCCTTATTTTTGATAAAAATAAAGTAGATATAAATATTGTAACTGTAATTCTATATAGTTTTATAATTTAACTCTTTTAAAGTTAAAATCTTCCTTTTCATTTAAACAGAAAAGGGGAGGTGATGAGGGATTCCCCTCTGTGTGGTCTGAATATGATTCTTAAATTAATAAAGAAAACTGCCTTGGCCTGATAGGGTAGAGTAGAGCTAGGCATGGAAATCTAAATTGAATGCTGGGCAGAGGGAGGTAGATTCAGGGAGAATCCCTACAACCACCACCAGAGACAGACACAGATTGGAACTTTACCCAGTAAGCCACATCCTCATGTTAATACACAGATTAATAGCAATAGGTTAAATTAAGATGTAAGAGTTAGCTAATAAGAAGCTAGAGTTAATGGGCCAAGTAGTCATTTAATAAATACAGTTTCTGAGTGATTATTTTGGGACTGAGAAGCCAAGAATTAACAAGCGGCCTCCTTATTACAACACCTGATTGACTATGATCAGGAAGTATAATATAAATAAATGTTTTCCTCTCCAATTTGCATTTGTTCATAGGTTTTATTGCTGCAATAGAAAACTAAGACAGTCTAGATGATATTTTAGACTGTTAGAAGGTCATTCATTATGGAAATCTTTGTATGCATTTCACTAACAGCATGCAGTCTTTTAAAATGTTGATAAGCCATTATGTGCAGATAACAGTTTTTCATAACTAAATACTATGAGGTATTATTATTATTATTATTATTATTACTATTACTGCACACTTGTTATGTGTGGGGGTGCAACTTTTCTATTGTTTCACATCATAAACATTGAAAAAGTAAAAATAATTCTGGATAACACTGTACTTACAAATTCTTTTTTAATGCAATTTATTTTTTTAAAAAGGAAACAAACTATCTTTTTTCATTTTGCATAATCCCATTCTCTCCACCTTCCCTCCTCACCCCACTCATCAGAGAGTGTAAGGCACATTGTTTTGGTGGAACATCCAAGGCCCTCCCTACTATATCTAGGCTGAGCAAGGTATCCATCCAAAGAAAATAGTTTCCCAAAAAGCCAGTACAAGCAGTAATTATAAATCTGGGTACCACTGCCAGTGGTCCCACAGTTTGCCCCAACCATACAATTGTTAGCCACACTCAGAGGAACTAATCTGTACTTATTCTGGTTCTTTCCTTGTCTGACAGAGTTGGTGAGCTCAAGTAAACTACTTCAGTGGGTGTCCCCATCATGGTCTTAACCTCTGTTCACATTCTCACTCCTCCCACTCTTCAACTGTACTTTGGGAGCTCAGCCCAGTGCTCCACCCTGGGTCTCTGCCTCTGTTTCCATCAGTTGCTGAATAAAGGTTCTATGGTGACTTTTAAGATATTCATCAATCTGACTACAGGTCAAGGACAGTCCTGGCACCCTCTCCTCTATTGCTCAAGGTCTTAGCTAGGGTCATCCTTATGGATTTCTGGAAATTTCTCTGGTGCCAGGTTTCTTACTGGCCCCATAATGGCTCCCTTATTCAAAATATCTCTTTCCTTGGTCTCATATCTGTCCTTCCTCCATCTCAACATCCCATTCCCTAAAGTTCACCCCTTCTCTCCTCCTCTTCCCCTTCTACCCATCCTTCTCTTCTTGCCTGCATGGTCCCAATTTTGCCAGGCAATCTTGTCTATTTCCCATTTCCAGGTGGATCTATGTATGTTTTTCTAAGGGTTCTCCTTGTTACTTAGCTTCCCTAGGATCACGAATTATAGGCTTTACAGCTAGTATCCACTTATAAGTAAGTACATGCCATGTTCATCTTTCTGGATCTGTGTTACCTCATGGTATTTTTCTAGTTCCATCCATTCACTTGTAAATCTCAAGATGTCATTGCTTTTTACTACTGAGTAGCATGCCAATGTGTAAATGTGTCACATTTTCTTTTTCCATTTGTGGAGGCCTGGAAAGGTTAGCCTATTTCCACTTTGACCAAAGGTCAGAGAGTTGGGAATTTTTTCTAGTTCCTTCAAGGTTATCATGCTTCTACCTCAGAAAAAGGTCCTACCTAGTTTTAAATCAGAGTTCTGCTCTCTCAAGGTTATTGTCAACAGGTGTGGCTAATTGCCAGACATTCTGCTCCATAAATAGAGAAGTAGATCTGTTACTACCTGAAACAAAAGTCTAAGTATTCAACTAAGTTCAAGTTCCCTTTATGGAAATAACTTGGGATTCCACTCAGGGAGTGGTTTGCCTACAGAACATTTTGGTCTAGGTGTGAGCATGACTTGTTTTGTTTTAGCAACAGAATGTTTAACTATGAATGCGCCCATTACTTTCAGTTGATATGTTCATTTCTTAGTATCATGTTAATGCAGTCTTTTGTCTTACTTTTACCTTTTGAGGTCAAGCGTATTTTAAGCAGTTGAAAATTAAACAAGGGTGAATTTTCAGTACTCATGGAAATTCCCTCCAGATACTGCTCTATGTTTCTCCATTTTATTATTTTCATTCGCATCTTCATATTCTTTACTATATTTCTTTTTGTTTGTTTGCTTTTTTGTTTGTTTGATTGTTTTTTTTTTTTGAGACAGGGTTTCTCTGTGTAGCCTGGATGGCATGGAACTAGCTCTTGTAGATAAGGCTGGCCTCAAACTCACAGAGATCCACCTGCCTCTGCCTCCCAAGTGCTGTGATTAAAGGTGTGCACCACCACCGCCCGGCTTCTTTACTATATTTCTAATACCCATGCCCTTACCCTGGTGAGAGGTATTAGTGTCAAGGCTGGTCCTCCTTTGGTTGAGGAGAATCTAGGTTTTTTTCCAGGTTCTGGCTATTACAAATAATGCTGCTATAACCATAGATGAACAAATGGCCTTGTAGTATAATTAAGCATGTTTGGGTATGTGCCCAAGAGTGATATTGCTAGGTCCTGAGGTAGGTTGAGTCCCAGTTTTCTGAGAAATTGCCATATTGATTTTCAGAGTGGTTGAACAAGCTTCATTCTCACCAACAATGGAGAACTCTTCCCCTAATTCTACGTCTTCTTCAGTATAAGCTATTATTGGTGATTTTGATCTTAGTCATTCTGACTGGTGTAGGATGGTATCTCAGAATCATTTTGACTTGCATTTCCCTGATGGCTAAGGATGATGAACATGTCCTTAAGTATCTTTTGATCATTTGAGATTCTTCTGTTGAGAATTCTCTGTTTAGATGTGTACCCATATTTAATTGGATTATTTGAAATTTTGATGTCTAATTTCTTGAGTTCTTTATATATTTTGGAGGTCAGTCCTCTGTTTGATGTGGGGTGGGTGAAAATCTTTTCCCATTCATAGGCTGCCTTTTTGTCTTATTGACTATGTCCTTTGCTTTACAGAAGTTTTGCAGTTTCAGGAGGCCCCATTTATTTATTGTTGGCCTCAGTGTCTGTGTTACTGGTGTTATATTAAGGAAGTAGTCTCCGGTGTCTGTGCATTGAAGGGTATTTCCAACTTTCTTTTGTATCAGGTTATGTGTAGTTGGATTTATAATGAGATATCTAATCCATTTGGAATTGAGTTTTGTGCATGAGGATAGATATGGATCTATTTGCATTCTTCTATATGTTGACATCCAGCTATGCCAGCACCGTTTGTTGAAGATGCTTTCTTTTTTACGTTGCTTAATTTTAGCTTCTTTGTCAAAAGTTAAGTGTTTATAAGTCTGTGGATTAATATCTGGGTCTTTAATTCAATTTCATTGGTCAACCTGTCAGGTTGTAGGCCAATACAAAGTTGTTTTCATTACAGTAGCTCTATAATAGAGTTTGATGTAAGGGATGGTGAAACCTCTGGAAATTCCTTTATTGTACAGGATTGTTTTGGTTTTTTTCTGTTTTTTTTTGTTTGTTTTTCATATGAGGTTGATTGTTGTTCTTTCAAGGTCTGTGAAGAATTGTGTTGAAATTTTGATGGGGATTGCATTGAATTTATAGACTGCTGTTGATAAGATTGTCATTTTTATCATGTTGATCCTACCTATTCAAGAACATGGGAGATCTTCCCATTTTTTCTTATCTTCTCCAATTTCTTTCTTCAATCACTTAAAGTTCTTGTCAAACAGATGTAATGATTCAGCCACACAGCATGGCTGACACTTCCAGTTTCTAGGGCCATGCACATGTGGACAAGCCCTCAGGCAGAAATGGCTAATGACCCCAGGGGTACTTAAAGGACACTGCATTACCCACATGTGGCATGGTTGCATCACCTACATCTGACACAACCACATGAGCTCTTGCATGCATGCATGAGCTCCATCATTTGTGTATTATGTAACCACATCATCACTTTGTGCACATGCATTAGACAGCCCTTAAAAGTTGGACTTGCCATCCTTAGCTCTCTCTCTCTCTCTCTCTCTCTCTCTCTCTCTCTCTGCATACAAACCTCACCAGGCCTGCACACCCCTCCCAATAAACTCCTAAGCAAGTTTGTTGTGTGTTCTGAATTTCCTTCTCACTTGTGCCAGGTAATTTCATTGGTGCCATGTGACTTGGGAGGCTCTCCAACCCCTCTCCTGGGGTCAGGATTTGGAACTGGGTATTTTGTTCATAACAACTACGTGTTCCATCTGCCTAAGTGTGACCTCCATGCACAGCACCAGCAACAAATGGTGAGTTTCCCCATTCTCATCAGCTTAACCATTTCTCCGAACCCAAGTAATTGACCATTGAGCTCCCAGAAATCTTCTGGTGTTCCTAGGAATTGGGGGGAAAGCTCCCAACCATGGCCATCATGACTATGATTGAGACCTTCACTACATTCATCTCTGGATTACTTCCCTTAGCTAAAATCGTGATTGGACAACCCAGGGTTGACCCTCCCATCTTGCATTTTTCTTTTTCTTTTTCTTTTCTTTTCTTTTGGACCATTCATCAGTGGTCCCCACAGTGAGAGATTGCTCAGAGTGGCCTCCAGCCTCTCTGCCTTCCAAGTTGCCCAGACAGGAGCAATTCAGATTTTAACACCCCACCTGTAGATAGAAGACACTCTTCAACAAGCCCTGTGGTGTTTGCGGCCATTTTACACCCCACATATAGAGGGGAGATGACCCCCTATAAGCCTTGTAGTGTTGCTGTTCTCATGGATTTTCACAGTTTCAGCTAAGGGTAGCAAGCCATCTAAGAACATCAAACCAGACTCCCCAATGGGATGCCTTTTAGAGGCCCTGAATCCCTTGGCCTTAATGCCCTACTTACAGATTTTCATACTTGTCCATTTTTGATAAAAAAAAGCTTTGTTACAATTTAGATAACAATTTAAAGTGGCTGTCTAATGGCACCTTTGATCCTGATATTTTACAAAAGCTTTCTAACTACATTAAACACACAGACAAATGGAAGGAGTTTCCTCATATCCAAACCTTTTGGTTCTACTGATAGTCTAGAGAACCAAATACAAATACATTCTTACTGTTTGACAGACAAAGATGACAGCAGACACAGAGAGAAGGACTTACCACAAAATTGACAATAGTCAGGAAAAAATAAAAATCTAATGGCTATTTTATATCATACAAAAAGCCCAGCTGCATAGAAGTGCTAACTATAACCAGGAACGATGGCACAGGCCTTAGTCCTAGGCATTTGGGAGGCTGAAGCAGGATAATTTCATGATTCCAAGAGTTTCAGAGTCTTACAGATAACATAGAAAGATACCTTTTCAAAGACAAAATTCCCTAAATGTAGAAAACAAACCCTTTAAAATACCATAATACCACTCTCCAAACAACTGCCCTCCTTTTTTCAGATTCAATATGTACAGAAAGATTTTTTAAGTTTCTTTTTATTTAACCTTTGTATCTTTCATATCATGCACCTTGAACCCATTTATTTCTTGTCTCTTTGTATCTGCCCTTGCAACCTCCCCCTCCAAATTAAAAACAAAAACAAAATCTAAGCATAAAAAGAAAAGGAAAGAAAGGAGAATAAAATCTTATCATAGTGAGTTACACAGTAAACTCTTTTATGCATATATCTTTTTGTGTTCATTACAGAGTCATTGGTATGGCTTAAGGGCTCAGATTTCTACTACCCTATTGATGCTGAGGTCTCACTGGAACAGCTCTTAGATATTCTGTTGTTGCCTGTGTCATGGCAATCCTGCAGCTTTGGGTCTATAGGACTGGCCACTTCACATGCTCCAACAGATTATATGTTGGTTAATATTGTAGTAGGCCAACTCATAACCCTGGTTCTGGGCCTGAGCAGTTGCAGGGTTTATCAGTTCTCCAGTCTTCATTACCAGGGTGAGTTCTTCAGCATTATCTATGCTTGTTCACCCCTTGCAATGATGAGCAAAGTATGTAGGGTGGGGCAGTTCTTATTTCACAATCGCAGGGCTAGCTATCCCAAGTGTATACCTCTCCCAAGTGCTCTAGCTGGTGAGGAGCAGGGACAGCTCTTCTGCTTTTAGGATCTCAGGGCCAGTTCTGACATGGCCAGATCTCCCACACTCATGATCTTGGGTGGTTCTCCCACACCCCTATCGACAGGATCAGCTCTTTTGTATTTATTACTCAGGTGAGGTTTAGGGTCCACTCTCCTGAGAGCTGTAGCTGATAGTGATAAGCATCAGCTTTGTCACCTACCACAGTTGGCAGCAGCAGTGTGGAGAGGGAATCTATCCCTTGTTCTCACAACTACAGAGAAAAAATTCTTAAAGGGATAATTAATGAAAAGGTGTAATTAAAGTCTAGTTTTTATTTGTTAAAGGCTATTAAAATTCAAGCATAGGAATTTATTTTTATTTTCTGATTTTTCAGGATAGGGTTTCTCCGTGTATCTTTGGAGCTCGTCCTAGCACTAGCTCTATAGACCAGGCTGGCCTTAAACTCACAGAGATCTGCCTGTCTCTGCCTCCTGAGTGCTGGGATTAAAAGCATGTGGCACCACCACCCAATGAAACATAGGAATTTCTGTTCAAAGTTGTTAAGATTTTACATGGAGCAGAACAAAAAGACAGAATACTTATAAGCTGATAAAGATTAATATTCAAACTTAACTTCATACATCCTGAAAAAAAGGAAAAGAATATAAAGAAGAAAGACTGCTCCAAGGGAGCAACAGGAGCTCCTCTAGAGCTGGGAAAGCACCCTCTTTAACATCAAGCTTGGCTATACAATGCTGTGGAAAATTACCAAAAGAAAAAAAAAAGAAAGAAACAGAAAAAGAAAAGAAAGAAAAAGATAAAAGAGAGAGAAAGGAAGAAGGGAAGCAATATAGAGGGCAATCTGACATTAACAAATAATTGCTTCAACATACCAATATCCACAAACAAACAGATAAACGCTCGTCATACCATTTTTTCATGCAATAAAACCTGGCCATCATAGTTGCCCACCCATAATCTCAACATGTGAGAAGTGAAGAGAAAATCAGAATTTCAGAGGCTACATAAGACTGTTCTTAAACTAAATAAAGTACCTGAAAATATATTTTAGATTTCATTAAAAATAATTATGGTAGAATGGTTATGCAAAACAAAATTATGCAAAAGTGTCCTCAATTGTGCCATAGTCATGTTATTAACTATGAAAACAAGGTATAGAGAAAAGCAAGCAGTTTCCAGAAGGACACACAATATCTGTATGCAATGCATTTGTAAATGGACATGCTACATTTTGTGAATATTAGTGTGCAATTGATACTACGTAAACAGATGCCTAATAAGGAAGGAACAATGTGCATCGTTTCCATATCACCATGATTTCTGAATACTTAGTAACAGCTGAAGCTAGTGCAGAAAATATTAACATTTGATCAGGCTGCCTGGTGCATCCACGGATATTTGTTATGCAATTCTTTAGAACTTTAGGTTTTTAAGCATTTTACAAATATTTGGGGTAACAAAAAGGTGAAATGCATTTTGTGGAAATCAAACATAAGTAAATACAATAGTGTGTATCCTAGCTAAGGATTGGCCTAAACCTTGAAACTAGGACACCAACATTTGTAGTTTCCTCCTAGCTCTTGCACGACTATCTCAAGACTGTTCCTGCTTTCACCATAATCAGTCTTTGGCTCCAGCCTTGTATTTGACATCAATGTAAAGAACTTAATATATACTCTTTTGTTTATTTTTCAAGTCTGTAAAAAGTTTTCTACAAAGTCTTCTGAATTCAACAGATTCCTTTAGTCCAATATAGCATTTCTTTAAATCCTTTGAAAGACAAGTTCTTGCTTTCTCTGGTCAGGTACATCTCTGGTTTTGAAGTAGTTGTAACCCATTTATACGCTAGAACACTTCATAGCTATTAGATGAATCCTAGCCCATTATATAT
>LOEQ01003473.1:199659-210666 GCA_001685075.1 Bramus lutescens
GCAGTTTCTTTATTAACCAACGAAAGTAACACATAGACAGATGACCCTCCTACATCACAGATACCTGACATATCCAAACTGCAGATCTAGTTTGGATTTCTAACATCTAAGCCAACTGTCTAATTTTCCGCCATGTTTGGCCACTCTGCTGATTAGTCAGTTAATTAGTTATAGTTAGTTAATTTCTTTTTGTCAACCTGACAGAAGCTAGAGTCATTTGGAAAGAGGAAACCTCAATTAAGAAAATGCTTCCATCAGACTGGCCTGTGGGCAGGCCTGTAGGACATTTTCTTGATTAAAGTTTATTGTAGGAGTGCTCGGCCCATAGTTGGGTGTCACTCCTGGTGGCTCTGGAGATATAAAAGTGCAGAGTGAGCAAACCATGGGATGCAAACCAGTAGGCAGCTTTTCTCCATGGCCACTGCTTCAGTTTCTACCTCCAAATTATTCTTCAGTCCTTTCTTGGACCTATTGGGACATCTAAGCAAAATAAACCTTTCCTGTCCAACTAGCTTTTGAACAAAAATAGAAAGCAAAATAATGCAGCACAGAACAACAAAAACTTTCTATAGGAGTACTTTGCTGTGACTGAGAGTTGAAGTGATGCTGATGAAGTTTAAAATTCTCCCTGTATTTCTGTTTATAAACTTGTGTACTTTGACTACCTGTGTTTAGCCATATTTCAACCTCCATTAAAGTAATTCAAGATTTGCTACTGCAGTCACCCAATTGATTTTCCTTCTAGTTATCATGGGTATACTTTCAGAAACAGTAGTTTTAGGAAAACATGTCACTCTATGATTTTCTTGATTTTTAATTTTCTGCACAGAGGGGAACATTAGTCCCCAGCCTATTCTTGCAGTTATCCAGTGTATTGTCACCTCCCATTCCATTTTCCTGTCTTTCTGGTCACAGAGCAAACAGTATGAGAGAGACTGCTTCAGATCCTCAGATGACAGAGGATACCCTCTTCTGCTCCTAGAACTGTTTCTTTGTCCCTTTCCAGCAGTGCTTTTCCACCTTCAGAAAATGCCAACCACTTCTTGGCAGAGTGGGGCATTCAGAGTGTGGGGTATTGCAACTTTGGTAGCAGGAGCCAAAAAATAACTGTTTCACCATAAATACACAACCTAGTAGGCCTGGTGTGATTTCTAGGCACCTGGGGCCTCACCAAATGCTACTCCTATTTTCTCTCTGCCTTCTGAGCCTGGCCACATGGCCTGGCTTGCTGCTTCTGTTTCCTGCTGGGACTTCAGCCCTTTGCTGAGTTCCAGCACTATGTACCCAGGCCTTTTCACGTTGCTCCACTCCTCAAAGACGTTTCCCCTGGGGAGAAGAAACATGCTACATCGTCTCACTCTCCCTTCCTCCTTCCTGCTGACATTTGCTGACTTCCCCACAACTGGCTCCACTTCTGTCTGAACACAGACTCCCAGAGGAATGTCATCCAAACAACCTTAAATACACCCTGATGGGGAACAGTATCTGAGCCAGTTTATCCCTTTTCATCAGAGAGAAAGCAGAGATTGTTCTTATCCCCTTCAAGTACTGAATAAACAGAATCTGAAAAATTCCACACAGATGAGGAATCTAAGACTTCTGTGAAAAGCTAAGGCAAAATTCAATGGGATAATTATACACTATATGTTTTAGTTCTATAATACTTGCTATATACCCGATATACAAGAGGGATATGGCTATGATATATTCTCATTTCAAAGATTTTTCCCTCTTCAATATAAGTCTCATCATTCCTATATAACGACTAACATATCAGAAGCTGGAGTGGTATGTACTCACTACTATAAATGAGGAACTGTGTTCACTGGCAGAGAAGGGAGACCCAAGTAGCTATTTTTGCCTTTTCTGTTTACATAAGCAATTTTGTCTGATTGTTGACTTGAATCCTTCACCACCATTCTTCAAATAATTCTTAATATTTGAAGTTTCTTAAGCTAGGTTTTGTAGATTTTCATTTTTGTTGTTGTTAAACCAACATTTTTTATTGAAAAACTATGTTTTAATAGAATATATTATTTTTCATTTTCCCAACTCGTCCCAGATTCTCAACTGCCTGCCCACCCACTCACACTGTTTCTTTCTCTCTCTTTAAAAAACTAAACTACAAAGCACAAACACACACACCACAAAAACACAAAACCAGAAACTAAAATAAACAAGGAAAAGAGTAAAATAACAGTCAAATAAAACTATATGAGATAAAAATTTTATTAAAATATTATTTAATTCACTTTGTTTTAGGCATCTACTTCTGGGAATGGGGTCTCCTTTAAGTGTGGTTACTATATCTGGTAAGATTTCATTAGAGAAAACAAATTTTCCCTTTGCAAGAGGATACCAATTTCAAATAGCTCTGGGTTAGATGTGGGAACCCATACCCACTTCTCTCTCTCAGCATTTGGATCTTTTCTGGCTTGAACCTGTGCATGAAGTCCCTCTTCATTCTGCTAATGTCTCTGTGACATCATATGAGCATTAGTCCTATAATGTCTGGAAGTTTCCTTAGTATCATCCATCCCTGATGTCTCTTACAATCTTTTTGCTTGCTTTTCCACATACTCTAAACCTTGAGGGTTGGATAGAAAAATCCCATTTCGAACTGAATGGTGCAATATCTCTCACTATTATTCATATTGTCTAGTTGTTGGTCTTAGAAAGGGTTCTGGAGTATTTTCAATACGAATAGTATGAGACCACAAACCCATGACTAGAACATGGGATAATGGTATAGAAGAAATCTATGAGAGGATATTATGAGAAATGAAACTTTAGGGGAAAGTTCCTTGAATTCTGGTAGTAAAATGTTAGATATAATATTTAAAAACCACTGATGTCACCCAGCCTCCCAATGCATGAATTTCTCACAATTTCTAAATTATGATTTTCTATTTAATCTATGTGCCATAGGCACAGCATAACATTCCAGAAAGACTTAAGCAAGAATCCTCAAACAGTGTTGTGGAAATTGCAAAATGAAAAAATAATGAAGTCTGATAAAACAGGTGTTTCCAAAGCAGGTTCACTCTTCAACAGAGGAACCTTTGCACTCCTCTACGTGCACTTCTCTAGTATTTCCACTGAAATTGCAAGAAGTTACTTTGGCTTGTGAATCCAAAATGGGGGCGCAGCAGTTGTTTACTGTCCTCTGGCAAAAGAACTGTTTTCTCATCTGTCTCTCTTCTCTGTTCAGACCTCCCTGAGTTGGTTCTTCCAAACTCTTTGAATTTTATTATAATCATCATTTAACAAAAATAACAGTAAATATATTTTATTTAAATATTTGGGTACATGTAAATGTATGCATATATACATAATATGGACATATACATGGATTTATGTGTCCTCTACTCAAATACTTATTAATTTTCCTGTAATTTATATTCACACTATAAATTTAAAAGCTAATAAAACCATTTTGAACTAGTCAATATTAGATGCCTTAAATGTTCAGTCATAATTATGTTCCAAGGCAGATACTGCTTGTATTCCCACTTTATGCTTCAATGCAAAAAGACTTAGAAAAGTAAATGACATATTCTCAATAATGCATTCAATAGGTAGCAGAGCAATCCTTGAGTTGCCTTAATAGCTGAGGAATTTACCTGACCTTTCTAAATTAAGATAGTACATTCTGATATTGACTTCTCATTTATAAGGAAACTGCAGCTAGAACTTCATATTTTTTAAACATTACATGATTAATTAAAGTTTAATATATACTTCAGTATACCTCTGATAATGATCATGTTTCATGGTAGAGAAAGATCTATTTTGCTGATTAATTAGATCCTTGTCCAGTGTATTCCAGAATATTATGGAATGACCTGAAAATATGAACAGAGATATCCAAACCCTGTCATTCCTAGAAGCTTTGTTTTCTATAAACATTAATTTTTAATTGACATATGAAGTGTTAGTTGTTCTTGTAAGATTTTTATACACAATTAGAGTTAACATCCCTGCATTCTGAACTATTTCTATGCCCACACTTTCAACTTAAAACTTCTATCTCCAGTATTTATACTTCCATTTCCACATGAGTTAAAATACCCTTTCTCACCCCAATTTAAAGTCTCTTTTTCTTCTTAGTGGTGCTCTTTCTACTTTTCTGACCTTTCTCTATATATACTCACTCCCACATAAACACATTTAAAAATTAGAAGCTAGAATTTTTTAAATATTATTGATTTTTATAAAGCTCTACATTTTTCTCTGCTCCTCTCCCTGCTTCTCCCCTCCCCTTCAACCCTCTCCCAAGGTCCCCATGCTCCCAATTTGTTCAAGAGATCTTGTCTTTTTCTAATACCCATGTAGATTAGATCTATGTATGTCTCTTTTAGGGTCTTCATTCTAGGTCTAGGTCCTCTGGGATTTTAATTTGTAGACAGGTTTTCTTTGCTTTATGTTTAAAAACACTGAAGAGTGAGTACATCTGACAATTGTCTTTCTGTATCTGTGTTACCTCACTCAATATGATGTTTTCTAGCTCCATCCATTTGCCTGAAAAAGTCAAGATGTCATTATTATTTTCTATTGTGTAGTATCCCGTTGTGTAAATGTATCACGTTTTCCTTATCCATTCTTCAGTCGAGGATCATTTAGATTGTTTCCAGTTTCTAGCTATGACAAACAATGCTGCTATGAACAAAGTTGAGCACATGTCCTTATGGCATGATTTAGCATCCTTTGGATATATATCCAAAAGTGGTACAACTGGGTCTTGAGGAAGGTTGTTTTCTAATTTTCTGAGAAATCTCCACACTAACATCCAAAGGGGCTGCACCAGATTGCATTCCCACCAGCAATACAAGAGTAGTCCCTTTACCCCACAACCTCTCCAGCATAAGTTGTCATTAAAGTTTTTGATATTGGCCATTCTTACAGGTGTAAGATGGAATNTCAGACCTCTGTCTGATGTGGGGTTAGTGAAGATCTTTTCCCATCCTGTAGGCTATTGTTTTGTCTTGTTGACAGTGTCCTTTGCTTTCTAGAAGCTTTTCAGTTTCAGGAGGTCCCATTTATTAATCGTTTCTTTCAGTGCCTGTGCTACTGGGGTTATATTTAGGAAGTGACCTACTGTGCCAATGTGTCCATGTGTACTTCCCATTTTCTCTTCTATGATGTTCACTGTGGCTGAATTTATCTTGAGGTCTTTGATTCATTTGGACTTGAATTTTGTGCATGGTGATAGATATGTATGGATCTATTTTCATTCTTTTACATATTGATATCAGCACCATTTGTTAAATATGTTTTCTTTATTCCATTTGATATTTTTTGTTTCTTTATCAAAAATCAGATGTTCAAAGATGTGTGGATTAATATCATAATCCACCATGTAAACAAACTGAATAATAAAAGCCACATGATCATCTCTTTAGATGCTGAAAAAGCTTTTGACAAAATACAACATCCCTTCATTATAAAGGTCTTGGAGAGAGCAGGGATACAAGGAACATACCTAAATACAATGAAGGTAATATGCAGCAAGCCAATAGACAACATCAAACTAAATGGAGAAAAACTCACTACTTTCATTGTGTCTCATAAATTTGGGTATGTTGTGTGGTCTTTTTCATGGAATTTTAGGAAGTCTTTAATTCCTCCCTTTATTTCTTCCGTGACCCATTTATGATTCAGGTGAGCATTGTTTAATTTCCATATGTTTGTGGGCTTTCTGAAATTACTATTGCTGTTGACTTCTAGTTGTAAACCATGGTGATCTGATAAGATACATAGGGTTTTCCAATTCACGTGTATTTGTTGAGGCTTGTTTTGATACTGAGTATGTGGTCAATTTTTGAGAAGGTTCCATGAGGTCCTGAGAAGTTATATTCTGTTATGTTTGCATGGAATATTCTATAGATATCTGTTAAGTCCATTTGAGTCATAACATCTGTTAGTTTCCTTATTTCTCTGTTCATTTTTGTCTGACTGACCTGTCCAGTGATGAAAGTGGAGTGTTGAAGTCTCCCACTATTAGTGTGTGTGGTTTAATATATGATTTAAGCTTTAGACGTATTTCTTTTACATATGAGGATGCCCTTGTATTTGGGGCATAGATGTTCAGTATTGAGATTTCCTTTTGGTGGATTTTTCCTGTGACGAATATAAAATTTCTTCTTTGTCTCATGGCCTACCAGCAAGGTTCCAACTGGCAGCTCATGTCTTTCCCCTCTGGAGACACCATTGCACCTCACTGACTCTGCCTTTTCTCTACATATATCTCTTCCAGTCTGGCTATATGCTGTTAAGCCATTGGCTGAAAACAGCTTTATTCATTAACCTATAAAAGCAACACATATACAGAAGGACTTCCCACACCACTGCACTTGGGTTATATTACTTAACATATTTTTCAATGCCATCATTTTATAATTTCATTTTTCTTGGTGACTAAATAAAATTTCTGTGTAAATTAAACACATTTTTGCCATCTTTTATCTGTTGGTGGGAATCTAGGATCTTTCCACTTCTAGAAATGTGAATAGAACAGCAATGAATTTGTAGCAATGGGGATATCTTATGAGGCTATTATGGTGTAGACATTGGCTTAGGATAAAGGAAATCCTGCCCCCAAAGAGCCAGAAAAATCTTTGTCACTCTTGATAGTTCATTTTTTTTATACAGGCTAAAGATCCAAAAGTGTTTTGTAGCTCTGACCCCTGATCTGATTTCTAAATGATTCTAGGGTCTTAAGGAGGCAGATTGTATCTATGAAGATGTGTCAAAAGAAAACTCCTGGTCAACAGAACAGAATCTTTGACCTGGGTACAGAATAACATTCCAGTGAGGCCAGATCAGTTTCTATTCTGTTCTAAGAATTTGATGACCTGGAGCAATGAACTATCTCCCTTTCCTCCTTCATTTCCTCTGTGACAATTCTTTTCAAACTAGGAAAGTGAATAAGATTATGAGGTCAGATCCCAGCTAAAGGGAAATAAGACACAGCCATCACCTGAGTTAAAATAAAAACAAACGCACTCCTTGTCTTGGCGTGTGTTTGTTCTTTCAAATATACCCCTTTGATTGAGAGTAATTTGTCTTGTCTAGACAGACAATCCCAAATTTTCCAACTCTATTCTTCACAGGAATATATATATATAAATTCTTTTCTAATTGCAAAGTACTTTGGATAGGAAAAGAACTACTGCTTCTCCTACCCCTGCCCCAGCAAATAAAGTAGCTTATCAAGTCACCATACTGATTTCTCTTAAAGTCATAAAAGACAGAAGCACTGTACTTGTTAGGAAATAGCCTGAGGTCATGAGCATGGTACTTGTTAAGAAATAGCCTAAGGTCATGAGGAATTAAGTTGGGCTGTACTAGGCAATAGCTCCTAGCTATAAAGAATTGTTTAGCCCTAGTCTGACCATTCTATTCTACTTGCAGAAAAAATATGCTAGAGTATTGAAGATACCTAGCCCACACTAGCCCCAATCAAGCCACACAGACAGACAGACAGACAGACACACACACACACACACACACACACACTGTGAGTGGATGAGCAAACTGGGCCAGTCATTGTGTCAATTAGTGAAGAAGTTTCTCAGAAACCTAAAAAGTAGGCCCTTATGTTTTCTTCTATATGTGTATCTTAGAGTTAGGTGTAGGGAGTGGGGGTAAGCAGGACCTGTTTGCTGTGAAGGGGAAAGGCAGAAATGTAGGCACTTTACTGGAGATGTGCAGAGAAAGTAATTCTGATAGATTGGGAGAGAGGAATAAATAACACCAGAATATCAGGAAAAGCCACAAGGAAGACTATTACTTTTTAAACCTTCATATATACACATGCCCCCCCCATGCATAGATTGTTTTAAAGCTGTTATTCCACATGGTGGGATAATGTATACCCTAGGAATTATCGCTTATCTAACAAAAACAAAAACAAAACAGTAAAATAACTGCCAAGTAGAAACTATTTCCCTTTGATTTTCAGTCAGGGGTTCCAGGAGATTCCTCAGACAATATATCTTTGCCATTGCTCTTGGATGCCTGCAAGATCATCAAAGTAAAACCTTGTAACAAACATATTGGCCAAAAGAAGCTTCCTTATCCTCCAGCAAAAGATACCACCCATTTCTGCCATAGGACTTGGAGAAATTGAGCTCATATTAACTGGGAAGCTACCTTTCCAATGACTAACAATCATAGTGTGGGAAAGTAATATACAAGCTTATCAAGGACCTCTGGGTGCCAGCCTCAGAGTTGTTACACCTAGATCATGGGATCCCCAAAACAAACTAGGAGACTGAGTTCTGTATTTAAAAGCAAGAACCTTGAGAACTGGGTTTGCCTCCATCAGAACACATGTATTCTGGTTGATCAACCTTCTGCCCTATCATTTTAAATCTCACTGCATAATTCCTAAAGACCACAGCACAAGCTGTCCAGAAAAAACAGAAATATCAACAGTCATGCCTAATGCAAAGCCTCCCAGCTGCTAATAGAAATAAATTCAGGGTTACAAAGAAAGAGATGTTTGTTATGATCTGCTGATCTGGATACCCTGTCCCCTCAAGAGACAAGCACTGCCCATTCCCCACCACCACCAAGTCAAGCAGATCTCCGGCTTCCTCCAGCTTGTATTCTCTCTCTCTTTCCTTCCCTCTCTTCTGAAGAGGTAACTTCTGCTTCTCTTTCCCCCCCTTGTCTCCTTCCTCCCCTTCTCTCACACCTTCCTTTCCATAACGCACAAAATAAACTCTATACCCAAACTCTGCATTGTGTATCTGTCTTGCACCCACTGTGGTCTCCCATCTGCCCGGCCACCCACCATGTCCCCTAGAGGGACCAATTGCCCCTTGTAGGACCAGCTGTCACTGGCCTTCCCTCCACCATATCTCCAAAAACAATTACACCATCACTTCCAATTAAAATGTCTAGACAAGACAAACTTTACTCTTAATCAAAAAGGGATGCTCCCTAACAGAAACATACATAGATCTAATCTACATGGGTAGTAGAAAAAGACAAGATCTCCTGAGTAAACTGGGAGAATGGGGACCTTGGGAGAGGGTTGAACAGGAGGGCAGAGACAGGGAAGGGAGCAGAGAAAAATGTAGAGCTCAATAAAAATCAATAAAAAAGGGGGTGCTCAGCAGAGTGAACACATAGAGACAGGAAGAACATTTGCATTTTATTCTAGCTCAGGTGGTGATTGGAGCTTTTGCCCATTCATTGCCTGGGGCCAACCTTACAGTCTTAATTCAATTGACTAGTCTGAAGAGAATTGGCACATAGAAAATGAAGACAGGGGAAATTGGTTGCAACTGTTCTAAGGAGAAAAGTGGAACTGCTAGATTGCATCAAATTTCTAGAATACTTGAGAGGACCTTTGTGTAAAAAAAAGGTTTTACTGTGTTGTTGGGATTAAAACATTTGCATAACAACTTTACAATTTAGGGGAGATATAAATATTTGATTTCTTTGACCTAAACACAAGTTTTACAGTGTTTTATAGAAAAGACCTATATTTGATATTATTTATATATCCCTCCTCTTCAAAAATAATTTTATAAATATTTTTATAATTATAGTTAAATGTTTCTTATAAATCCCTTCTCTTTTTTAAATAATCTTTGTTTCAAGATCATTAGCTTATGAGTTTTTTTCTGTACAATCTTAGAGTAAGAAACTGCAACAAGAAAGGATCAGCTGTTTAGTAATAGTTGACCTAATAAACCAGAGTTAGGTTCCTAGTAAAAGAATTAACTATTGCATCTACACAGTTTAAGGTAAATCCACCTTCCTAGGGACTCCTCGGTCAGGAGACTGACTGGGTTGTACTGATTTGTAATAATCCATTTCAGTTAGTACACTGATGGGGTCTGAGGAGTTGTCAGAGAGGCTTCCTCCAGCAGCAGATGAGAGGAGGTACAGAGACATACAGCCAGACACTAAGCAGAGAGAAAGTCTAAATTGGAGGTTCCCATTGGGTCCCTCCCCTCAGAGATTGGGCAACCCCCCCCCTTAGAAGGGGAGGAAACACTGTAGGAGTCAGATGGGATGAGGACACCAGCAGTACAGGGCCCACAAAATCAACTAAGTAGGGCTCACATCGACTCACAGAGACTTATTCAGCAAGCTTGGAGTTCTACATAGGGTTTCCCCAGGTCCTCTAAATGCATATTGTGACTTTTACCTTGGTGTTCATGTGAGAGTCCTAACAGTGAGATTGGGTATATTTCTGACTCTTTGGCCTGCTCTTGAAAACCTTCTTTCTAAGTTGTCTTGTCCAGCCGTGATATGAAGGCTTTCACCTTGTTTTATTGTGTATTGTTTTGTCCTGTCTGGCAGTCAAGTCTCAGAGACCTACTCTTTTCTCAAGAGGAAAAGGAGGGAGAGTGGATCTGGGGTAGAGCATAGCTGGAGAGGGTTGCTAGGAGTAGGGGATAGTGGGGAAACTAAGTATCTATTTTCAATAAAAAAGTTTGATAAATAGATAAATAAAAGGATTGTTAATGGGTAAACAAAAGCCTAACCTCCATGCTTCTTGGAAATCTTGCAAGGCAGGTTTCTGTTAAGATGAAATGCCCTACCTCCTATATCTGATACCTCCCCTTCCCCACCTCAGGCTAAAACAGGTAATTCCTGATTAATCTGATTAGCCAGCACCAACTCAAAGAACTCCACTCTACTGACTGTCACATAAAACACATTTGCTTTCCAATCAAGCTGGTGCTGTCTACGCAGCCCAGAACTTTGTTCTCCAATAAACTTTACTGAACTCCCACATTAGATGCCAAAACCTGAGAAGGATGCTTGAACCCTGAAAGCCTGGTCACTCCCTCCTAACCAAACCAGACTACAGACTAGGTCCTCCTGAGTTTGAATCCTTTGACTCTGTTGGCTTCTGTAGTGAATGGGGAGCGGGCCTGCTTTTCATCCCACCCAGCTCCTGCACAGCTAGCTTATACCCAGAAATAGCAACACACAAATTGTATTCATTTAAACACTGCCTGGCCCATTATATCTAGCCTC
>LOEQ01003473.1:272943-284953 GCA_001685075.1 Bramus lutescens
GAAAGAAAGAAAGAAAGAAAGAAAGAAAGAAAGAAAGAAAGAAAGAAAACCAACCTTTGTTTATTCAATTACTATAAAAGAATGACCAGAAGGTGAAAGGCATTCCCATGGTTATGAAGACGCTAATTGGAATCCAGTAGAAACGTTAGATTGGAGGAGATATAGGAAGCAGATCTTTATGCATTAACCCTATGTAAAGCAAATGAAAATTTCATGGGCAACTCAGAACAGAATGATCCCTCGAGAAAGGAAAAAATTAGCCATAGCAATATTGTAAGCAATATTGTAATATCCTTAATTACAGTGGAGAACATGGGGGAAAGAGAAATCTAGTGCCACAGAAAAATGAAACAGGGCTAGCGGTATTGGTATTTCCCAAGACCAGTTTCTCAAGGAAGGCCTATGTGCTCATTTGAAAAAAAAAAACAGTTTAGATTTGATGATTCCAAGTTGGCCCAATGCCATCTAACTATTTTGAATGCTTGGGACAAGTTTGAAAAATCAAGAAAGAGGTCTCAGTCTTTTACTAAATGTATACAAATCTAAATGAAGCCTTCACTTACATTTTTGTAAAAGAATGGACGTCAGTTGTAAATAGAATAGTAAAAGATACAAAAGTTAGAGAAATATTAATTGAAACTTTGGCTTTCAAAAATGCTAATTCAGGATGTAAAATGGGGAATAGGCCTTTAATGGCAAAATCAGCACTCATAGATGGATAGATTAGAAATACAACTGATATTGGATCTCATGCTTATGATATTACTTTGATAGGAAAAGTGATTTCTAAAGAATTTAAAAAAAAATCAAAATGTCAGATGCTTTAATTCTAGTAAGCAAGGTCATTTGAAAAAGGTTTCTAGGCAAGACCTTCCTAGAAACAATGTTTTTTGTTGATATGATCTGAATTGAAAGCCCCAGGCCTCTGGAATATGCAGAAGTAGCAAAAGCTGACATTGTGAGTGCAGATCAACAAGGAACAGGCAAGGTAATCCTTTGTCATCAGGAAATGCCTTAGGAGGCCTCATGAAGGACACAGTATCAAATATGATCTAATCATTCCCTCTCAGCAAAAGAGAAACTCATTCACAGAGCAATAAAAAAGACTTAATGCCTGTTGCTAAAAGCCATACTGCCCTAGATTCAATCAAGGACCAAACAGCATCAGTAGAAAAACAAAAATTTCAAGAGAGACAACATAGCAAGTATTTTCATGAACTTCTACAAGCGATCAAGAACCAAAACTAAAACTAAAAATAAATGGCATTGTAACTGAAGGTTTGATAAAATCTTGGCATCCAGATTGGCATTAAACTTCTAGGATTTGGAACTTTATTTCAGGTAAAACAGAATGCAAGATGTAATGAAAGTATAGGGCCAGAAGGACAGATGGGAAAACTAAAGCTATATGTGGCTATCAAAGTAATGAAATTGTGGCAACATGATATGTTAAAACAATGGAATACCCAGATTAATATTCCTCCAGCTTCAGAACCAAAGGATGAATAAGGAAATCTTATGAAAAATATTGCAACATGTTATCAAGAATATCTATAAGATATAAGCATACACAGACAAGCAGGGCACAATAGGTGTCTTCTTTCAAAATTACCAAGAGCCATAGCTTTAAAATGGTTAACTTGACAAAACTCTTTGTGTAAAATATTGGCCTTTGACATCAGAAATGTACAGGCTTTAGAACATGAGCAATTCAACATATTGAAGAACCGACTAGTCCTTGGAATTTTTCTATATTTGTCATTAGAAAGAAATCTGAAAAATGGGGTAACAGATTTAAGAGCCCTAAGTAAGGTGATACAGCCAATGGGCTCTTGACAGCCTGGAATTCCCTTGCCTTACCTACAGGATGCTCTATTATAAGGATTTACTGAAAAGATTGCTCTTTACTATACCTTTAAATAATAGAATAAAGAAAAATTGTCTTCACAGTATCTCCATATAATAATTCCCAGCGGGTTAAAAGATATCAGTGGAAAATTCTTCCACATAGGATGTTAAACAGCCCGCTTTGGGTCAATAATTTCTACAACAGCCAATAGAAGTACTTTGTAAACAGATTCTTCAATCTCTAATCTGTCGTTGTATGGATGTTATCTTCCTCACTGATTTAGATATAGATACTATAGAAAAAATGTTCAATGAAGTAAAGAATATTTTGCCTTTTTAGAGATTATCCTGATAAAATGCAAAAAGGCGATTCTGTCAATTAACTAGCTCAGATATAAGGTGGGTTTACAGAATATTCAACTACAGAAAGTACAAAACAGTAGAGATCAGTTACAAACCCTTAATGATTTTTAAAAATTGCTGGGAGATATTAAATGACTAGAGCTTGCAAGTGGACTAACAACTCAAGAACTAAGTAATTTATTTCAGACCATACAAGATAAGGATTTCAATAGTGCCAGAAAATTATTAGCTGCGGCTGAGACAGAATTGGCTCTTGTCAAAAATAAATTAAAGTATGCACATGTGGATCACTTGGATCCAGAGCTTTATTATATCCTAGTCATTAAAGCTTTTACCCATTCTCCTACAGGAATTCTTATGAAGAGAGAAGACAATTATCTCAGAATGGATATTTTCAACACACAGATTGAAAAATTGAACACTTATATTGAAAAAGTTTCTCAATTGATTCTGAAAGAAAATATAGACTTCATCAAATATCAGGAATATATCCAGCAGAAATTGTAATTCCTTTTACTAATGTTGAAATTACTTTATTATGGGCAGAAAATGAACATTCCTAAAGAACTTAAAATAATTTTGGGGGAGATATTAGCAATAAATATCCCCAAAGCAAGAAACTTCATGTTATCAAAAGAACTTGCTAAATGTTCCATCTTATAATAAGAGGAACACCAATTTCTGGAGCCCATTTATTCCAAACTGATGCAAATAAATCAAAAATGGCAGTTTGCAAATCAAGAAAACAAAGTGGCTCAAAGCCCTTACGATTCAGTTCAAAAATCAGAGTTAACTATTAAATGTTCTACTCATGGATCTATTAAATTTTCCAGAATATATAAATATAGTTACTGATTCTCAATATGCAGAAAAGGTTGTTTTACATATTGAAACTTCTGAACTTATTCCAGATGATTCAGAATTAATTTTGTTACTTACTCAACTACAACAAGTAATCAGAAAGAGAAATCATCCATTATATATAACACATGCCAGATCCTATACATGTCTAAGAGCCTCGCTAGCACAAGGTAATGATGATATTGATCACCTATTGGTAGGAAATGTGCTGCAATCTTTGCAATTTCTTGAGAAACAAGTGGTTAACAACAAATGTTTGAAGAAAGATTTTTTATCTCATTGCATCAAGCCAAGAAATCATAAGGAAATACTCTATATGTTCTTTGTATAATCAAAATCCATCTTCTGAAGAAAGTAGCTTAAAATATACTTAAATAAATAAAATTTGACAAATGAATGTGCTTTATTTTTCAGAGTTCAAAAAATTAAAATATGTGCACTGTACCACAGACACTTACTCATAATTTCAATGTGCATCTTCTTTAAGTTCTGAAAAATCTTTCTACCTTAACAAAGATACCACATGCCAAAAAAGGAACTCCAAAAAGTTAGGGTTAGAGCAGGGTTTTGTTTTTATCTTTCCAGGAGAATCCAACCAAGGAATCTGGGAACCACTGGACAAATGAGACATCTGAGGAAGGATGAATCATCAAGAAAAAATGTCCAAAGAAAAGGAGTAAATTGGCATTGCACATCTCCAACAGGGTAAAATTTCATAAACCTTCCCAAATGCTTGTTTGTTTTCTGCTCTCTAAAAACATAAAAGGTAAATTGTGTTTTGTGGTTTCAATTCGATTAAAAATCAAAGCTGGCTTTGTAATTGGAGCATGGCTCTCTCATTCTTTAAACTCAAGCAAACTTGTTAAATGAAAAATCCAAAATCTCTGTTTCATGTCTGAAGAGCCCCTTAGTATGAGACAGAAGGAAACCAACATTAAGGGATTATTCTATTGCCACTAATCTCATAATCTTTTGGTTTTATTTTGACTCTTAAACTTTTAACTTTTGTTAAGATATTAGTATCTCAACATCTGTAAGATTAACTGGTCTTGGCCTATAGTCAGATTTATAACTATCTTAAATGTCATCATAGAACCTTCATCCAGCAACTGATAAAGAAGATGTAGAGATTCACGATGGAGCACTGGGCTGAGCTCCCAAAATTCAATTGAAGAGAGGGAGGAGCAATAATGTGAGTAAAGCAGTCAAAACCGTGATGGAGACACACACTGAAATTCAAAGAAGACCTAATACCTATACTGCTCAAATTGTTCCACATAATAGAAACAAAAGGAAATTTCAAAACTTTTTATGAGGCTACAGTTACTTTGGTACCAAAATCACACAAAGGCTCAGCCAAGGAAGAGATTTACAAACCAATCTCACTCATAAACTGTGATGCAAAATTACTCAATAAAATACTGGCAAACTAAATTCAAGAACACATCAAAAAGATCATCAACCATGATCAAGTAGGCTTTATCTCAGAATCTCCATGATGTAGAAATGATTAAACATAAGAAAATCTGTCAATGTAATCCATATATAAGAAAAAACACATAGATGCCAGGCCTCCTTAGCCTTATTCCCCAGGGAAAGGTGTAAAATGAAGGCCTGCTAGTTGGGGTTTCTGTCCTGCCCAGTTCCCACTTTCGTTAGATTCCAAAGAATCACACAGAAGGTCTACATAAGTTATAAAACCGATTGGCCCATTAGCTCAGGCTACTTATTAACTCTTATAACTTATATTAACCCATTATTCTTGTCTATGTTAGCCACACGGCTCAGTATCTCTTTAGTGGGACAGGTCAATTCTGTTTCTTTGGTGTCTGGACAGGATTATGGAAARAGCTTCCTTCTTCCCAGAATTCTCCTGTTCTCATTGCCTGCCTCTACTTCCTACCTGGTTGTCCTGCCTATACTTCCTGCCTGGCTACTGGCCAATGAGCGTTTATTTAAAATATAATTGACAGAATATAGAATTTTCCCCCACCAGAAAGGTGAGTACAATATCCACCTTTTCCATAGCCGCATGATGCAGGACAATTAGATCTACAGCCCCAGGACACAGGACAATCAGAAGCAAGAGGTAATCAAGTCAAAGCAGGAACTCAGTTTATTATTTTGAGCCTCAGCTTATATAAGTTAAGTGACATCTTAGGATGTGGGGGTACCTACAGGCAATGAGAGACATCCAAGCCCTCCCTCTGCCTGGAGGGGTGCCTACCTAGATTTTTCTCTCTCATCCCCACTTGGCAGTTTTGAGACTATCCTTCAAATTTGAGCCAGGCTTTTCTCTGTCCTACAGGCCTGAGGTACAGGCCCTGAGATGATATTGACTCAACATCTCCCCATTTTTGTTTTATATCCCATCCTCTACCCTGGTCATGAAGCCAGAATAGCCCATCAAGGAGAGAGTATCCAGAGTTTTGACTTTGATACCATCAAATATCAGTGTGGTGAGATGTATTAAGCCTATCATAATGTACTCAAAGGGCCATAAGCTGTACCTGTTGTATTTGTTTTTGGAATGTTTGTTTCAGCCTTTGGAGAGCACATATGCCAAAAAGACACATCAATAAACAAATGGCCATCAGCCCAATTAGGGAAGAGATGAATGTGGTAAGCCATGGGGACCAATTAAACCAGGTCTTATAGGGGATCCTTGACTTAAATAAATCAATATGTTTTTCTTAACTCATCTAGGGTTCTTTTAACTATCCCAGAATGGTCTGTATAATAAAAGCAACATTCTTACCCAAGTGCCCTGCAAATTCTTCCCTGTTTCATAAACAGCAAGTCCAAGCCTCTCCTATTTTATAAGGTTACCCTTGCTAAGAAATCCAAAGACTTTTGTAAACAACGTAATGCAGTATCTGTCTTTTCTAAGGTCATTGTCAATTGTGAGCAAATTATTTCTATTTCTTGTTATAAAATCACGAGGTACAAGGTGCCCAGGGCAGTCCCAGCCACCCCTAGCCCTATCAATGTAGTGACAGCCAGGGCCATTAGGGGCTCTCTCTTACGCCCTCTTTGGGTCAGGAATTCTTGCACATGGTATAGTACGTGAGGGAGAATGAATGCAAACAGGCAAGTATCATTATGCTGCATGATCAGTGGGTCAGACAGGCAGGGAGTAATCCCCATCCCTTGTCAGACTCAAAAATACCCACGATCTTTGGGCACCCTCCATGAACCTAGAGACACATTAGCTACAACACAAGTGAGGTTAAGAAGAGGGTGTCTGGTATACAAGACACAAGTTGTGTTTGATATCTGCCAAAGGCAGATAGTCAGTCCCAAAATCTCCCCCATCTCGGATTTTTCCCAACTACAAATTTCAGCTTTATCTAATATTAAGTAAGAGCAATTTACCCCAAAGGCTTCAAAGTATGGGGAGCAGTGGCTGTAAGCAAAGCCAGCAGACCTCAATGGATTCAGGATGGGTAAGGTTTATGACAGTATAGGTCATCTTAATGGTCTCCATCAAATAAGATGAGGCTTCTAATCCCCTACATCTCTAGGCAGTTTGGTGAATGATACATTAGGGGTAGATGATGGGGTGTTTGAGGTATGTAAAGTTGAGGTATATACAGGAATTTTCAATTAGCTACATGCCATAGAATCTTAGGAGGGTCCTCAGGAAGTATCTTCCTTTGAAGCATGATTATAAGGCCATGATCATATACCTTTTGGTATAGCCTTAATCCCTACATCTTCCCAGATAACCAGAGAGGTCCCCTTTCTTCCCCTGATCTGTAAACCTTAACAACAGAGGGTTACATATAAATCAGGTACATCTTCCATATAGGGGGTTTTGGGATAGGGGTATCTGGGAGATCCTGTAGATCACTGTATTATGTTGTTTTATCCAATGTCCACTTGCAGTCTGCTCACATCTCCAAGAAGAACAATAGTAATCTGGAGCAACCCCCTCCCAAAGTTTCTAATAGTGGAGGCAGTCTAATTGCTTCCTGGGCATACATAAAGGGGTGTCTGCAGGAGGGCATGTCTCCTAAGGACATGAGAACACCCAGGCTCATAAGGGTAAGATGTCTGGTGTAGGGTACACACCCTAGAGCCTCTGCATTTAGATCTCCTTTTGATCCCCACAATCCAGTCTCCCACATCCCAGCTCCCACATGCCAAATCACATAGGTCAAACATCAGGTCAGGCCACCATGTCTAGGATATCATCATCTGAGAAATCTGGTTTAGGATCCTTTCAGTGCTAGCACTCGACAAAATCCATATCACCTTTTGTGATTGGTGGGGGCTTGCTGCCTAGAACTTGATCCCCATGAGAAGAATAAACATGATTACCACCAGAGAGCCATCTGAAATAGATAAACAGGCAACACTTTCCTCAAGGATCGGTCTCCCTTGGGAAGTGGTGATTTTTCTTTTCTTGTGTTTGAATTAAAGTGTTGTCCACCATAATCTCTTTCTTTATTGTCATCTTGGTCTTCCTCATTGTTCTGAGGGGAAAGGAGAAATTTTAAGTTAAGAACAGGTAGCCATATAGGCGTTTTCCCTCTGTTGGGAAGACATCCATATCCTCAGCCCAGTGTCAACAAGGTATCTGGGTCCCTCCATTGATTAGTGAGAAAATCCTTCCACCTAACCTTCAGGCAGGGCCTTGTTGGTAGGAATCTCCAATGTTTTTGCAATCTATTTTCTTCATCTGATTTTTGAAAATTTAAAATATCGATAGTTAATAACACCTTTTGCAGTCATAGATGGGGAAGACTTTTCAGCCTTTTTTTTATAAGGACCTCTTTGAAATATTGGTGATGTCTTTCGACAATCGCTTGACCCTGAGGGTGGTATGGGATCCCAGTGGTATAGGATATATTCCATCTCTGGAAGAATTCTTTCAGGGTTTTCCTTATAAAACAGGACCAGTTGTAAGTCTTAACCTGTTTTGGTAGTCCCAACTAGCAAAAACATTGTAAGAAGTAACTTTTGGCATGGCTAGCCTTTTTCCCTAAGTGGGCAGTAGCTCAGCATGCCTTAGAGTACATGTCTATGGTCACAAACATATATTTTAATTTACCAAATGGAGGGTAATGATTACATCTGTTTGTCAGATGATACTGGGTCCTAACCCTCCTGGTTTACCCCCAGCCCTTGTAAAGGTGGGGTGCGGAGAAACTGTTGGCAAGTTATACATGCATTAACAATTCTCTTTAATTCTGTTGCAGGGATCTGGGTGTATAGGTATTTGAGTTCTCTCCAGTTGACATGAGTTAATTCATGCATTTGGGTAGCATTTTGCGTGGGCAGAGTTGAAACCTCTATGAGACAGGCCCCTGAAGCTGCAGCATCTGCAACAGCATTCCCTTGGGAAATGAGGCCAGAGAGGTTTTGGTGTCCTCTGAGATGTTGAATATATATGTTTTTTTTTCCTATCTTCTAAGAGCGATCCGAGTCGTATTGTATCAAGGCAAAAATAGGATTTGCACCAATATGCTGTAGGCATAGGGTAAGTGTGGCAGTAGGTTCACCACATAAGAGCTGCCTGAATAGAGGACGTAGGGTTCTGGGACCTCTTGTTGGACAATATATACGTACAGCCATCATTTCCTTATATTGAGCAGATCCCCACAAGGGAGAATTTTGGTCATCTTTGTCCTGCCCGCCCCCCGCACAGAGAAAACTGCAAAGGCAGCCCCATTCTTCCCGCCATCTGTGCAAACAGTGAATGCCTGGGGCAGGGGCCTAGAAGAAAAGGATAGGGAGGCTCTCCAGTGCAGTTCTTGATATAGCTTCACTAACTGGAACTCCACAAAAATGGGTGTCCAGGGTCCCCAGAAACCCCTCCAGGGTGATAATCAAAAACAATATCTAGCCACCCATTCTGAATCCTTAATTCTGAGTGGAATTATTAACATAGAGGGATCTTTTCCATAATGTCAGAGGGACATATCCCTGATTTTTATGATCATATCAGCTATTTGATTGACTAGAGAGTACACTGTGGGAGTGCCCCCCAGGGTGGTGTGTACCTATTCTAGTGGTTGTGTCTGCTGAACAATGGCAGCCAGCCTGGTCTTTTTCTCTAATAACATCCAGCCTTGGATTGGAATGTTAAGATTAAATCTCGCCAAAGAAGCCTGATGGAGCTCATTGACAAATTCACTGAGTGCTTGACAGATCTTAGGAAGCAAGGAAATGATCTCATAAGGTTGTCCCCATTTTAGGAGATTGTATAACACATTTAGTCTCCGAGTCTCAACAGGCAACGAGGGCCTTACCCAGTTCATTTCCCCCAGCATGTTTTGTAACACCCATAAAGTGAGAGACTCATGCAGGATTAATTGGGGCCCATTCATTTTGACTTGAGTCAGTGTTAACTGGGATCCAAATACATGAAATGGGGGTACCTTTTGTATTTTCTTTGAAGCTATTTTAAAACCATGTTGTTGGAAAATACTAACAATAGTGGTTACCTGGAGAGCTAGTCCTGATTCCTCCAACTGCCCGATGATTAGATCATCCTTATAAACATATACGAGGGTATTATCTTTGTCAAAATAAGGAGAGAGGATACTATACAAATACTGCTGGCAAAAGGCCAGACTATTGGCCATCTCCTGTGGGAGAATAGTCCATTCGTATCTCTCATCAGGTTGAAAGGAGTTAACTGTAGGAAAAGAAAAGGCAAACTTTTTGCAGTCCTCAAGAAGAGGAATTGAGAAGAAGCAGTCCTTTAGATGAATTATAATGAGGTGAAACTGGAAGGGGAATGCTGGACCCAAGGTAAGCCCCCTAAAAGGGCATCTTCTAGCTCCGTATGGGTATTGATTGCTCATAGGTCCTGTAACATTTTTCAGGCCCCATTAGCTCTCCGTATTACAAATACAGGGCTATTCTAGGGACTCGTTGAGAGCCTTATCCATCCTTCTTTAAGCAGATTTCTGGTGATTTTCTTGAGCACCTTAGTTTAAGCTCAAGTAATGGCCACAGCTCCACCCATACCTGTTTACCTAGTGTCCACCTAATGGCAGCAGGGGGTAGGAGGCAGTGGCCTCTACTTTTGGGGGTGAATCCAGGTTTGGGGGGTCTGCTTGGTGACATCTTGCTCAGTTTTATTATCATAAAAGTCTAGGTGGCCAGTGAAAATGACAGCATTCATTTGTCATAGGAGATTTGCAGACAATCTCAGGAGAATCAGAGGCCTGACTATCCTTTGTCTCCATTTGGCCCCACCCAAGTTATGGGACTGGCCATTTCTTGGGACATAGACCTTCCTCCAACTCCCGGTGATAGGTGGCCCAGTTATGAGATCCCAGCTGGTCAGGACTGTCCTGTTAGTTCCTTTGTCCATCAGGCGTTGGAATCTTTGTCTCCAAAAGATCATAGTCATATTGGATCAGAACCCCTCTACTGTTGGAATAGTCCAGTTAACTGAAGGTGCATCTTTCCTTCCTTCGGTTAAGGGGGCTGGAACGTGCACCCCATCTAGTTTAGAGGTTGATTTGCAATGGGTTTCCTATTTGTATCCAATTAGGAGCGGCATTCTGAGCCCCAATGGTACCCCTTGTGGCACTGAGGGTAGGGAGACAGAGATGGGTCCCTTCTGCACTTGGGTCTTATTGACCTTTTGTGAAAAACCTCTCTTAAAATGCCCCAGTTGACCACATAAGAAACATTTGCCAGATGTTTGCTTTTGCTGTCCAGCTGATAGGGCTTGAATAATAGAAGAAACTAGAGTTTGGGTCTGGGCCTGAAGGGCCATCACAAGAGTCTGGTTGGTATGTGACTGGGTCCTGACATTCTGTGACACCACAACCCATTGACTCATGGACACTTCCCTAAGGCCAGCACAAGATACTAGTATCTTGGTTCATACCTTCCCAGACTAGGAGCTTAGTAAATTGGTCTCTAAGCCCACTGGGGGGCAATTTCATCTTAAGGCTGGTCTGAACATGGACAATAAATTCCGGAAGCAGCTTCCCTCGTTTTGCTTCATGCCAGCTATAGGCGATTCAGTGGGTCCCTCTTCTAGCTTGGCCCAGGCCTTCAGGCTCGCTAGTCGATCTTGGCCCCTTTAAAGAGCCACAGTTGCAGCTTGTTGAACCCCAGTGTAAAAGCCTTGTTCTGTACCAGTTAGCATCGGATAAGTGATGGGAATTGGGGGGTTAGCCACTATATTGAACTCTGGCCTAGTGTGACAGGCCTCCTCAAAAAAGACTGTCCATTTAACACAACATATTGTGGTCCTCCCAAGGTGGATTTAGCCAGATCATACGAGTCCTTGGGAACACAAGGATGGTAGGTTAACTCCTGAAGGAGGGTCATGGCCCAAAGAGAGTTGGGGCAGATATTCTCGCCCACTGCCTTCCTCAATTCTTTCAGGTCCTTAGATTCCCAAGGATACCAGGCTAGGGTGAAGTTAGGGTCAGGGGCAACATTGGCCAAGAAGGCTTGGAGTCCATAAACCTTAGCCCTATAGGCCTTGGCATAAGTAGGGTTTGGATCCCAACTCTGCTCCACGTTCCTCTGAGAGTCCCAATTTGCAGTTCCTCCCAGAGGCTGGTGTATTCCTTTCCTCCTGGCAAGGATGGAGCCCCCCATATTTGTCCCCTTCCCCTCTCCTATTTTATCCTTTCCAGGGCAGCTGGGGGCGTAAGGGCCGCTCCTCATCACAGACAATATCTACTTTCCTTGTTGTCTTCGCCTCTGCCTGATGTGTTCCTCCCCCCTGGGACTGCTCTTCAGTAAATTACACCCATTTTTGATTGTTCCCCTCATCTGTCTCCTTTTATCCTGTTCTTTTGGTTAGCTGGTTACTTTAGGATTCTTTAGAACTCTCCCAGTCTCTGGCCTTTTCCTTAACTGCCTTTGGGGGAGGCAGAACACTGGAGGGAAAAGATGCCTTAAGGGCCGTAATAGTTGGATAGAATCCCCAATGGTGGGGGAATATCAAAGTGTT
>LOEQ01003474.1:0-14502 GCA_001685075.1 Bramus lutescens
AAGGAAGGAAGGAAGGAAGGAAGGAAGGAAGGAAGGAAGGAAGGAAGGAATAGTTTATTTGGCTTCCAGTTCCAGGTTATGTTCATTACTGCAGGGATATCCAGGTGGCAGGAACTCAGGGCAACCAGTCACATCCTCCGTTAAGAACACAGAGAGAGTAAACACTTGCATGCTAGGTCTTAGCCTTGTCTCTCTCTCTTTCTTCAACCCAGAACTCAGTCCTTGAAATGATGCTGCTCACCTTAAGGGGGGTAGATCATAGATCATCTCACCTCAGCAAACCTAAGAAGAAAACCCCTCACAGGCATGCCTCCAGGCCCACCTATTAGACTAGACAATTTCTCGTTGAGACGGCCTCTCCACGCTTCTAGGTTCAGTCCAGGTGACAGTAATAAATAACATCCTGGGATCCTTATGTTGAGCGTGAATTGCCCATCCAAGGGACTGCCTTGCATTTTGTTCATTCTAGCACTGTTTCCTGGTGTCTCCACTGACATCACTATAAAAAATTGTTTGTTTGAATATTTTTCAATTGTATTTATAAAACGCGTTTCAGAAATACAAACTCTAATAAGGCGGTCAGTTTCTGGTCTTCCACCAATATAAAAAGGGAAAGAAAGAAGGAAGGAGAGGGGGAGGAGAAAGAGGGGAGGGAGAAAGAGAGGAGAGCAGGGCAGGAAGCCACTCCTGCTTCCAGGAATCTCCAATGTCCTCTAAAGAATGGCTTTGCAATTTCTGAATCTCCCCAGTTCCCTCTTGAAGCAGAACAAATCCTCTCCAGCACTTCAGAAAACAGCAAGGAATTAGCTTTCCTTCCCAATGACTTGCATCATTCAACTAAATCTTAACTGTCTTCCTTGACAATCTACATGAAATACTGGGCATCCATGGAACCAGAAAGTAGCAATTAGGACATTTGTGACTGTTCAGGCCTCGATGACACTCAAAACCCAAGTAGCTGAATTGTGTGCAGCGAGATAGTGAAACCTGGAGTGTATTTGGCTTAAGATAAATGGGAAATAAACAAGCAGAAAATTATCATTAAGTGGATACGGGTAGTAATTTGAGTAAGCCCGGTGTGTCATTCAGTATATGGCGTTCTTCATATAAACACCACATTTATTCTCTCACATCTTCTGAGGACTTGTGCTACAAGTGAAGACGTGTGAAGATGGGTTCAATATCCATTAGCACATATTTTGTAGCTTCTACAGCTTTGTTTTCTTTATCTTCAGGAATGTGCATCAGGTGACCATTTGATCAAACTACTTTGATCTCCCACACTTGCAATAAGCAATCAGTTGTTTTTTCAAAAATGGAAATGTGTACAATTTGGCTGCTCTGAGGATAAAATGAACTGCTCTATGTAAACAGAACAGAGCAGTAGTAGGTGGCATATAGGACCTGGTCAGTATTTGGGAACTTCTCTCTTATTCTGTAGTTGACTTAGCATTGATTGTGATAATAGTGTATAATCCAACACTAAAGAATTTTAGTTGTGGATAACTTCTGATACTCATCAGACAAATGTTTATGGTGCACCTTTAATTCTCATAACTTTTATGGGTAGAACTAAAACGATTAAAGTTTCTATCTACCAAGAGTTTATTTGCTAACTTAAGAGACAGAGTTGTATTGTTAGATAGTTAATGATATAAAACTAACATTCACAAATAAAAGGCACAGAGTCTTGTTTTTTTTCAGAAAAGTTTTAATTTGTCTTATTAAACTTCCCTGAGTCTACTGAGATAGTGCAGGCATTTAAATAACTGTGCATATACACAAGTGTTTGTAAATGAAATTGTTAAACAGATCCACAGTATTTGGTTATTCTATTGCTTTGGGAGAAAGAGAGGAGAGTCACTTGGTCTCTGCTGAGGAGCAGCTTGTGTCCTTCACATCGCAGCTCTGCTAGCACATGCTGCTAACAAGTGTAATTGCTGAGTTCTGAACTCAACTGCGGCAGTCCTCTGACTTCTTGTGGATGCTGCAGGTACTCCGGGTCTGGGATGAGTTTTATTTCTGCTGCAGAGAATCCTTGTACCCTGCCTCCGGAAGTTCCTTTTTTGAACAGAACCCCAAGAGAGGCATGCATGGATCCCTCTGGGAAGAGGAGATAAATAAGATCTTCTGAGAATATTGAGATTGTGGGGTTGGGAGAAGGAAGAAGGAAGGGGAGGGGAAGGAAGAGAAGTGGAGGAGAATATGAGGGAACAGGATGATTGAGAGATTGAGATGGGGAAGAACAGAGGAACAGAGAGGGCGAGCAAGGGAAGTGATATCTTGATTGAGGGAGCTATTGTGGGACTAGCAAGAAACATGGCACTAGGGAAATTGGCAGGAATCTACAAGGATGACCCCAGCTAAGAACCTAAGCAATAGGGGAGAGGATGCCTAAACTGTCCTTTCCCTGTAATCAGATTGATGACTACCCTAGTTGTCATCATAGACTCTTCATCCAGCAACTGATGGAAGCAGATGCCGAGATCCACAGCTAAGCACTG
This sequence comes from Bramus lutescens, assembly GCA_001685075.1. Lineage (NCBI taxonomy): Eukaryota > Metazoa > Chordata > Mammalia > Rodentia > Cricetidae > Bramus > Bramus lutescens. The sequence goes on from LOEQ01003474.1 coordinate 2,505, forward strand.
GGCCCAGCTCCCAGAGTTCAGTCAAAGAGAGGGAGGAACTATAATATGAACCAAGGGGTCAAGACCATGATGAAGATAACCACAGAAACAGTTGGGAGCCCACTGACTCTGGACTGACTGCAGGGGAACCTGAATAGGACCAAACTACATCCTCTGAATGCGGGTGACAGTTGTATGAATTGGGCAGTCTTTGGAGCCACTAGCAGTGGGACCAAGATTTATCCCTAGTGCTTGAACTGGCTTTTTGGAGACCATTATGTTTGGCTGAATACCTTGCTCAGCCTACCTATGTGGAGGAGGACCTTGGTCCTGCCTCAAAGTGATGTGCCAAACTTCGTTGATTCCCCATGGGAAGCCTTACCCGCTCTGAGGAATGAAAGGGGGTGGGATAGAGGAACTGGGATTGGTATGTAAAATGAGAAAAGGTTGTTTTAAAATAATAAATAAATAAAAACCTTTAAAAAAACTGTCACCGACAATACCACGAGAATTACACAAACTACAGCAGTGCAATGCTAATAAAGAAAACAGAAGTGACAGGAAGGGCCAGGAGATTTCAGATTAGGGAAGATTCCCTCTCTCATGACAAAAATCCCAGCAGTTGTTTCAATTTTGAAAGCTAAAAACAGCGACAAGGAAGAGAAAAGGAGGAATGGCGTAATTTAATAGAAAATAGCTTAGCTAGCAGTAGAGAAAGAGGTATGGTATTCCTGAATTATTTTAAAGCAATTTGTCCATATTTAACATTTAAAGGTGAGATACATAAAAACATTTTTACAAAGGCAATATAAATATATAGGTATTTATAGAAAACCAAACCCAAAATAGTGAAACTAAAAGCAATATATGTATTTCTTTATTTCATTAATGAGCCCAATGCTAAATGTTAATTAATACTAGTACTGTAATCCTGGGAAGAATTATCAAAAGATTTTCACCTGTGGTAAGCAGGTGTCCCACACAAGTCTCAGGGCAGGGCCAAATTCCTGATGGAAGCTGGCAGATAGTATAGGGTTGCATTTGTTTCGTAAGGGAGATAAACAAGCTGTCAGTGAATTACTGCTCAAGATTTGTGGGCAGGTGTGTTCTAAACCCTGAGAATGGGGTAGAACTCTTATAGAAGTGGGGTGTGAATGTGGCTGCATGATCCAGCCAGAACTCAGTGGTTTCAGTGTTCTGTCTGTGTCCTTGAATCTCCAGTCTCCTTCAGAAACAGAGAATAGGACATTACTGAACATTTTCGTTATACCATAGTTGACTTTTGTGCTTCTCAGTTCCATCAGCTGGGTCATTTCTGTGTTTTTAAAATTAATTTTTCTGGTTATGGAAATGGTGTTTGCTACCTAATGTCTGCTAATTCTAATTTACATGCATTTATTAGGCTACTGAGTGCTGAATAATACAGATTCCTAGACTCATTTCCCTGTGTGGCTTCCTTTCAGTTATCATATCTCCACAACTTCTTTATTTGTATGCTATTTTAGATTTATTTATTTTACCTCACGTTTATGAACGTGGGTCTGTGCACCTGCAAGTACACCACATGTGTTTCCACTCCAACCCCTGGAACTGTGCTTATGAATGGTTGTGAGCCATTGTGTGGGTACTGGACATCAAACACTGGTCCTCTGCAAGAGTAACAAGTACCTCTACCTGCAGAGTCATCTCTCTCCAGCTCTATCTCCATGACTTTTATAATCATTGGGTTTTTGGTACGATTCAATATTTTATTTTTAAGTTTCACAAATCTAAGGGTCAGGGGCATGACTCGCGTGTTAATTAAAGGTGTTTACTATGTGAGCAAAAGACAGAACTGTGAAGAAAGCAATCAATTGAAAATGCAATAATAAATTACAGAAAATGAAACCAAACAAAAATCAAGAAAACAAAAGAGAAGTAGAACAAATTTAAAGCCTTTAAATAGAAAGCATACATGAGGAGTTCCCTCAGTGTTGAGCTAAATTTGCCAGATGAAAATATATTCAACCAGATACTGCTTCTTGTGTTTGTAAGAAGAAATTTAGAAAATTCAAATATTAAGAATCAGAAATGATGTATCATACAAATTACGAAAATGAAAAAGATGGAGTTATGGTAACCTCAAGTAAAATAATATTTTGTCTATATTTTATAATTCAAATACTTAAAAATGTATGTTTACGTTTTTCTGGGTTAAAAATTAAACAAAACAGAAGAATTATGAAATGACTAGGATTAAGAGCTGTAGTTCTAAGACAGTGGAGGAAAAAGATACAGAAATACCTTTAATCTGTATAAAATAAAAGAAGGGTTGGAGATGGGGCCAAGAAAAGGAAACAACAAATTCACAAAACAAAATAAGAGATGAAAAGTCATGAAAGAAATCCAAACATATTAAAATTAACTCAGAAAATAGCTTAGCCACTGGTTTATTCAAAGATGAAAACTAAATATTCTAATCAGTGAAATAATAAGTAAAGGGGAAAGAAACTAAAGCTCATATACCAGGTGGGTATTAACAAAATCCAGAAAATCCTGTAATTCCAATCTCAACCTGTTGCCATAATTTCCCATTGTTTTAGAGCTACTGGGACTGAGATGGAATGCCATGACCAAAGTTGGTTGCAGAGAAGGGCTTATTTGGGTTACACTTCCACATCACTGTTCATCATTTAAGGAAATCAGAGCAGGAACCCATACAGGACAGAAATCTGTAGGCAGGAGCTGATGCAGCGGCCATGGAGGGGTGCTGTTTGCGGGCTTACTCCCTATGGCTTGATTAGTCTGCTTTGTCCCAGAAGCCAGAGCCGCCAATCCAGGGATGGCACCATACCCACATCAATCACTAATTAAGAAAATGCCTACAGGCTTGCCCACAGTCCAAGCTCATGGAAACGTTTTCTCAGCTGATGCTTCCTCCTCTCTTATAATTCTATCTTGTCAAGTTGACATAAAACTGCCTCAACATCAATGAGGTACAAAAGGAAAAATATAGTTAATCAAAGTGCATTGAGCAGTGTGTAGAAGTTGATCACTCAGGCAACCCTAAGCATATAGAAGCCTTGATCCTCTTTTAAAGAGAAGCCAGCATCTTGTGAGTATGAGAAATTTCCTTGTTCTTCCTTGAGGAAGACATTGTCTCTTTGAAAAATTTTGTGTCTCTTGGGGATCTCTCCTTGGACACTACTTTGGGCTGAGGGAGACAAAATGACTTGATTCATGTCCCCTGCTTCTTGTTTAGTATTTGGAACTACTTTGGGCAAAGACTTTTACTACTATTTCAAACCTGCCCTGGGTGAGAACATACACTACATTTTGATGTATTCTTCTTTCTGCCATTTGCAAACCTCACAAGATTATGAAACTCTTCAGGCTCTGAGATGCCCTCGTTGTCCATATGTCTAACTGCTCTGTTACATACCACTTCACCTTATACTAGTGACAACACCTTTTTTAAACTTTATTTTCATGTGAAATGGGAGAATAATAATACCACATTTATTATATGAAAATAGTCAACCTAGAAAGTAACTTTAAATGTATTTTATACACCTTTTCATCTCACTGAAAGCATATACTCTAAGAGAATCAGTTAAGAAAATACAGATGCTATCGATATACTTTGCTATTAATAACTGCAATGATTTGGAAACATCTTTAATTATTGATAAAAACAATAAATTATAGAATTTGATAATGTAAGCACTCATGTACATTTCCCCAGTTTTCTGTATGTTTAACTCAAAAGGTACTAAAAACCCAAGCCCATACAACTTTAATATTCTACCATAATCAACAAAATAAGAACAATTAAAATATCTAAAAATATTAATATCAGATTAAATATACTAATACAAATCTATACTATTCTCCTTAATTCTCAAAAAATTTCTCTTTAAATTATAAATCTCTAGCAGTTTTAAATATCATAATTGACATCTTTCTAAGCTTGTATGAATGGGAAACAAGTTGATGCATATATGTTTCTTTTCAAGGACATTTAATTTTAATTACTAGGGACAGTCGGACAGCTCGGTGGATAAAGGCTCTTGCTGTACCTGAATTCTGGAATCCATTTAAAGACCGATGAAGAGAATCGTCTTGTGATCCCCATGTGAACACACTTGCACGTGTGCCCCCCATTCAAATATACATCTTCTTCTAATACAATTAAATAGATCATGTCTTGTGTTGTATAATAGTTTTCTCCCAGACTGAAACATTCTGTCCTGCAGAGAAGCTCCTTAAGCAAAACACTTTCAGGAAGTCTCTGAAACTGACCAGATTCACTAGGCTCCTCCCTGCCAGAGATGAGAAACCCAGCTACAAAGCAGACCATGAGACCAGACCAGCTGTCTGGAAGAAGCAGAAAGCAGCTGAGATGCCTGGAAGAGGTGTAGACCAATGGTGGCACCTAGAAAGGACACTCTAGCGTATTGAGCTGATGCAGGTTGTGCAGGATGCTCCAGATTTCACAGCTTTTGTGAGCTGTCACCCACGCAGGGAGGAAGGGAATGGGCTTGGTAATGCAACTGCCTTTGAGTAATTTCTACTCTTGTAAGTAACCCCTCACCCGTATTCCGGTAGGTTCACCCCAATAAAACTTATTGCTACATTTTTGTTGTTGTATTACTCCATCTCTAGAGGAACAAAACTTACGGAACATATGTGCACATTCTTGGTGTGGAAAGTACAACAATCCCATATTTATTCAGTCCACGACGCTCAATGTCTCAGCTGGTCTTCAGTGTATGCCAGAATTCCAAAGAAGCAGTCTCCAGCAAGAGGTAGAACAAGCAAAAAGAGCAAGCTCCCTTCTTCCATATCTTTATATAGGCTGCCAACAGAAGGTGTGACCCAGATTAAAGATGCATCTTCCCTCCTCAAAATATTTGGATTAAAAGTAGGTGATTTAATTCAGAAAATCACTTCAGATAATTTTATTAAGGAAAATATTCCCTTGTAGTGATTCCAAGCCACTTGTGTGTTAGTTAATTCCATGTGTAGTTAAGTTGTCAACCAAGACTAGCCATCACAAGTCCGTCCTTGTCAATTCAACACAGTCATATATCCTTATGTTGTGGTCACTTATCCTTAACTTGTGTCACTGAGAATATTTAAAAGTTTTTGAGAATACCATATGACCCTTTCAGGTTATTGGGGCATGTGGAAAAGTTATGGCCAGACCTAGCAGAGTGAAACTTTGTTGAAGTTTTTATGATGTCAAAATAAGAACTAGTTTCTTTAAATTGACACACAAAAAAAAACTGAAGAATCCAGTACCTGGATGGCAAGTTGGGATGATCTGGGCAGAGATGCTTAATCCCGGCTCTTGCTCTAATTATGGCTGGTGGTAATAGACTGACAGTGCACACGCACCTAGTGTGTCCCTTCCCAGGAAAGACCAGCACAAGGATGGATAGCAATATGTGTGCAGCTTAGAGGACACCGTTCTCATTATTTGCTGGTTAAAACACAGTAAAATCAATTTCAAGTAAGACATTGTTTTTAAATCTGGAACAGCCCATCTCTACATGTTTGTACTATACTCTGTCATTTCAATTTAAAAAAAAACTTAAAATAAGGCAAGAAAATTTTTAATTTTCCAATTAAATTTAATTTAAAAATTAAAATAGATATGCATATATATGTATAAGTATCTGTGAAATATGTTGAACAAACTTATTTTACAGAAATGGCCTATAAAATTGAACAAAGATTTTAGTTTGCAGAAAAGAGTTGAATACTAAATGGTGAAGTTTCTCCTCCTTTTAATTAGCTTTGGGACATAGAAGGAAAACCAAACTTCCCTCCCTTTATGTTTTAAGTGGCAGTGACTTCTACTTTCTTACAAACTTTCCTAGTCCAAAGCCTTATGCCCATAATCCTTCTTTTAAAAACAGTTATACAGGCCTAAGACCATGTTCATGCAAGTATATAATCTACCTTGAGCATCTTCCTCCATACCAAAGGTTTCTCCTTACAACACCATCTCCTTTTGTACTCCAGTTTTGCTTCTACATTCCTTATAAATGACAATGAATTAATTCTTCTTTATGTTTGGAAGATATGGCATTGTGTATATAAATCATACTTCCTTTGTTTATTCCTCTATTCTTGGACATTTGGGATGTTTCTATAATTTGGCCATGGTAAAGAGTCCTGCTATGAACATTGGTATGCAGTATGTTGTTCTGGCACCTCTGGAGAAAGTACTAGAAAACTGTTGAGCTTGGCCATATATTAGGGCTATATTTAGTCTTGGGAGGAATATCCACCCTGATTTCCATAGCAGCTGGGCTGCTGTAATTCTCACCATCAGAATGTTAATAAAGTTATCTTCTGCCCACATTCTCACCAACATTTGCTATCATTTGTTTTCTTGATGTCTTCTATTCTGCCGGAGTGAGATGGAATCACAGTGTGAGATTATAATGATATGACATCATTTCATAATTTGCTTTTTCTTCCCTTCAAACTCTCCCATGTAACCCATTCTTTCTTCCAAAGTCATGGTCTCTTTCTCTCTCCTAATGTGCATGTGTGTGTGTATGCGTGTGCATGTGTGTGTGTATGGATATACATACATATAGATATAGATATACACACAAATAAAAACCTGCCTAATCTGCTCAGTCTGTGTAATATTCCTCGTGTGTATGTTTTCAGGGCTGATAATTTTGCATAAGATAGCCAATTGGTGTGCTTTTCCCTGTGGAAGACTCTTTCTACCTTTCTTAGCTTCCTTTAATTGTCTTTAGTCCTTTGTCAATGATCAGGGCCTTGTGAGCTTTTTCCTTTCCAAGCTAACATGCATATTGGTATCATCCTTGTTCACTTTATCTTTAGGCAGTCATGTTGGTGAGACTTAACAGATAAATCTTCAGACATTTCCAGGAGACACAATCTCACAGCAAAGTCCCTGATCCTCTGCCTCTTACAATATTCATTGCAATAATCTCTCAGTTGTGTTAAAGATGTACCAGTTGGGACTGTACTCAACATCTCTACATTTTAGTTGGTTATGGTTTTCTGTATTGGTCTACTTCAGTTGCAAATAAGTTTACTTGATGAAGGATAGTTCTCATACAGTTCTCATACTTATTTGTAGGTCTGAGGACAAATATTTAGAATGTAGTTAGGGATTATGTTACCAATAAAACAAGTGTGGTTGACTCTCCTCCTCCAGGATCCATGATTTCACTAGCTGTAGGTAGTTGGCTAGGTTTTCAGTACCAGGAATGACTTCCTTCCTGATTAGCGTTCCTTACATATAACTATGGAGCAATTGGTTACCACCAAGTATGCACACCACTATTGTGCCCTTAGAGTTGCTGTATCTTGTCAGACATTTTTGTGGTTCATAAGCATCATAGTTAGCTAAAACTACTGGTTGTTTCCTTCCTTTGGAAACTTGCATGAGGTCTTCTAGCTCCATGAAAGTTAATCTTCACAGAGGAGCCTTTCAGGTCAGACCCATCTCAGGTCCTGTGGACCCTGTGTCTGAAGTACACCGTGTCTGCAGCAATAGGGACTCATCGTCTAGGTTCAGATTGGGATCAAGGGCCATAGCAATAGCCTATAATGCGGTAATGGAGTACTCTAATTAGGGAGAACAAAGGCAAATAAATGCACATGAAGTTAGGGGGAGGCTAAAATAACAGTTAGGACTTCTGGAAAAGTCACAAGGAATAATACTATAAAATATCTACTTAAAAAATAAATCTGTAATGTACATAATTCTGTGAAAGCCCAAAACATGGTATGAGTGAGAAGCCACTGTTTGAGTTTTGCTCAGGGTTTTTTATTCAAAACACTTTTTTTTTAAATTTTGGATTCTACCCAAGATAGTACCAAGACATTATAGGCTATTGCTACTAACGTTGATTGCCATGCAGTATAGTTTTTATTTTAATTTGTCTTGTGGAAGGTGATTTTGAATCATTTAAAATATTTACTGACAATTTGTGCTTTTGAGAGCTCTCTGCCAATTTCATTACCCATTTATTGATTTGTTTGTTTGATTTCCTATTATTTATGTTTGTGGGCCTCTTTTATATTATAGGTATTAATCTTCTGTCAGATAGATAGATATCAGATATTTTCTCCAATTCTTTAGGCTGTCCCTTCACTCAGCTGTTATTTTTTTTTCCTTGAGTGAAAGACTCGTTCGATTTCATAAAGTCTCATTTGTCAGCTCTTGGCGATAAAATCTGAGTGGTGGGGTCCCAAATAGTACTTATTTACGTCAATAGCTTGAATGTTTTCCCCATTTTTCCCTCTATCAGTTTTAGAACTTCGGGTGTTACTTTAAGATTTTGATCCTTTTGGAATTGATTTTTGTATAGGAAGAGAGGCAGGGATCTAATTCCATTCTTTTATGTGAGGATATCCCATTTTGGTGTGGCTATCTGTTGAAGAGGCTGCCTTATCCACTGTACATTTTTTGGCATCTTTGTCAAAAATCAATGGCTATTGCTGTAAAGGATTGCTTCTGAGTACTCTAGACTGCTGCTTTGATCTGTGTGTCTGTCTGTCTCTGCTGGCATCATGCCGCTTCCCTTGCAAAGGCTTGGTAGAATAATTGAAATATGATAAGATGGTTCCTCTAACACTGGCTTTTTGGTCTTAGTGTTGCTTTGACATTCCAGAGTTTTCTGTGCTTTCCTATAAATTTTAATATGGATTTTCCAATTTCTGTGAAGAGTGGTATTGGAATTTTGATAGGTGTTCCATTGAATTGGTATGTTGTTTTGAGTATTATAGTCATTTTCACAGCTAATAATTCCTCTAAGCCATGATCATGGAAGCAGGGATCCTTCTCTCTTCAAGTATCATCTCCATTTTCTCTCATCAGTGTTTTAACTTTTCACCGTATAGGTCTTTAAGTTCCTTGATTAGGTTTATTCTTAGTTGCTTATTTTTCTTTTAACAGTTGTTAATGTGGTTTTGAAATTTTCTTTCTCAGTACATTACTTGTATGCAGTGTTTTATATTTATTATCAATTTGGAAGATTGCCAAGAAGGCAAATATCTGGGCATGCATGTGCTGAATTTTCTGGATTAAGTTGTGGAGGAGGAAAGGCCTACTTTATTGCAAGATCAATTAAGGAAGGAGAGAGAGGAGCACCAGTAGCCACTTCTTACTGATTTTGGACACAGTGTGATCCGCTTATAGAAGCACCTGTTGCACGCTTGGCCCAACCTAATGGTCTATACTCTCGAGCTGAGAAACAAAATATACCTCTTTCTCTTTAAGCTTTTTGGGTCACTTCATTTGGCACAGCAATTGAGAAAATGATAATACATGCTATATAGGAAAATTTCTCATTTTATTTATGTATTTTTGTGTGTGTGTGTCCATGAATACCATGGTATATATTTGGTGGTAAAGAACATTTGGAAATCCATTTTCTTCTTTAACTGTATGTGGATTCTGGGGATCAGACTCAGATCGTCAGTATTGGTGGTAAGCATGTTCCCTCTGAGGCATCTCCCCAGACCCATGGAAGAAAACTTTAACATTTTCCTTGTCTGTTCATATTAATTTTATTTCCCTATCTTATGTTATTGCTCTACTAAGATTTCAAGCATTACAATGAATCACATGGAGGTGGGCAATACTCTTGTATCCTGACTCATGATTTTAGCAAAAACATTTTGAATGCATCACTGAAGAATTGGAAAAAATTAAGCTCTGGAAAGATTTTTAAATTCTTTTATTTCTTCATTGACTCATAATTCAGTTGTGTGCGATTCTAACCCCATTAATTTGTGTATGTTCTACAGTTTCTCGTGTTAGCTTTGTTGTTAAAACTTGTTTTATTTCTTCTTTTTTTTGTTTTGATTCTGTTATATGACTGCTGATATTGCTTCATTTCTTCAATGGCTTACTCACCTTGGGTTGATAGCCTGTTCACAGCTTGCAACAATGGAGCTTGTTACATCTACATATTATTCTATTTTATTTTACCCGGTCACACAGAGAGATTTCTAACCTTCTGTTGTTACTCAATGCCTTCCACATGTTCCACTTCCTTATCTCCATGTACTAAGATGTATGGGTCAGGCCACGAGATTTTAAACAGCATAACTTTCCAACATTACAAGCATTTTGCCATCAGAATAAAATCCGTTTTGCTGCTGGGTACATTCTCAACTTTATTATTGTTGACTTTTAGGCTACTGTTGAAGACGCAACATTTGATATTGAGTGCAGAGGCTCTTTATTCCTCTACTTTAGGAAAGTTTGGCTTAGATTCTGAACACAAACTGTATTTATATTGTTTCATTAAGGTGCTTAAGAAGAATAAGGTAGTATGTAAATATTTCCTGGTGGATGCACAATAGTAAGTCTTAAACCAGAGGTATTGGTTGAAATCTCCCCCACGCTGAAGTGGAGAGTACCACATGGTGACTTGGCTATTCTCATCGTCTCCTATAATTATTTCTAAGTTCTTTGAAATAACATATAACAAAGCATTGTCAGGAAGCTATATAGCCCTAATTCCTGATATTTCCCTGTATGATGGTTGGCTATTATCAATCCCATGGGCTAAAGTGTTGCAGCTACTGTGCCTAAGGTCTAGGCATCAGAAGTATGAAATTTATCTAAGAGTTTTATTCTGCACACAGCCATTACCATCAAAGCTTATGTATTACCACTTTATGTGTGTTGATGCAAATTAAATCTTCAAAAAAATTGGACCTATAACCTTGTAGACAAAAGTGATTATTACAGATTTTGCATGAGGTGAACATAGAATTACTCCATTTCTGTCCTTCTTGCCCCTCAACTGTGATTTCAACTGACAAGTCAGCCTCTGTAGACAGATTGGTCATAAAACTGAGGAGCTGAATGTTATTTCCTTAAGAAACAAAATGTTTGGAATTTCTCTCTTGAAATGAGTCATAATATCCAATTCCATTCTAAAACTTGCTGTTATTTATGCAAACTCACTCAATGCCTGAGATGGAATATTATCTCCCACCATCAAACAGTGACAGAGCATGAGCAGAGGATACATGCACAGCTGTGCACAGGTTCGTTCTCCTTCCACTTAGTGTCCTTCTCCTCAGCCACATTCTCTCACCTTATTGATCCATGGAATCTCCTCTAATATTGTAATGACTTCTTTTCTTTTAATGTTTTTCAGTTTTCCCTCCCTTCTTTCTTATGTATTTTTTATTCCTTTCCCACCATTAATTGTTTCTCTCCAAAGTTGAATATACAGCTGTCCTTTATTATTTGTTTTCATGTATATCTGTTTACTTACAGATTCTGGAATGGTTCTAATGTTAAATTATCCCTAAGGTTAGTGGGAGCATATTTATAAACTGATGTTTTTGTGCTTGAACACACACTAGGCCAGTTTAATCATAAAATATTAGAATTATTTAAGTATCAGAATAAAATGACTTTTCCTATCCACACGCAAGTAGATATATCAATTACTAAACATAAGGTTGATGTATGTCTATCAGTTTTCAAATGTAGGAAGACTAAAGTAAGGTATTCAAACAATTATATTTCTAAAATTATCTTTATGTTCCATATTGAAGTATATAACTTATATAGTCATATCAACTTTCACTATTTATATATTCTATTTTCCCTGTTAGTGACCCTGAACACATTGTAATGAAAAGTGGCTAAACTTTAAGAAATTTCAGTTTATTCAACCACCGTTTTGAACAATGTGTACTAGCATTATAATTTCAAAACAAAATACTCCTGCCAAACTTTCTATTTAGACATTCCCACACATTGAAAGCACATCAGACATTCCCACACTTGTCACATCTTGTAAATACTTCCTACAAGTTTTGGTTTTGTTTTATTTATTGATATATAAATAATACCATTCAAAATTTCCACTTCCTCCCCTCCTCCCTTTTCCCTCCTGCTCCCCCTCCCCCTCCAGTTCTAAGAGAGGGCAGGGTACTTCCCATCCAGGTCTAGGAGGGTGAGCATCCAAACAGACTAGGCTCCCACAAAGCCAGTACATGCAGTAGAATC
>LOEQ01003474.1:31859-42088 GCA_001685075.1 Bramus lutescens
TACCGCTGAGTAGTACTCTAATGCGTATATATTCCACACTTTCTTTATCCATCCGCCAATCAAGCTGACTTAAGATTTGTTACTTACAGCCTCTACCTGCCCATAATGAAGTAGGGAAAAATAATTAATTGTTTTTAATTGTAACTTCTTAGGAAAAGGAAGAAATTTTGGTCTTCTGAACGCACATAAATTAGGCTAGATCTGTCTTCCTTGTGGGTTAAAACAGTAGAAAAGAAATGAATCTAAAAGAAATAATGAGGAGCAATCAAACATGAATGCATTGAGCTTCACCTTAGAGGAGATGGACAATGTGTCACCAGCTCTTCACATTGTATGCACAGTGAAGGACAGCGATGGATCATGTGTAGAGACTTAGGTGTGTGTGGCAATAGATGGCACACATATCCAGATGACTGGTGGAAGAGAATCCTAACAGAAAAACCTGACAAATTCTGGAGTCACTTTTGTGACAACTTAACTCCCACCCAGGGGGGGCTGAAAAAGCAACAAAGAGTACATACTGCCACCGTGAAATTAATTTTGACTAACAAAGAAGAACCTGCTTGGTGAAGCCAAGTGACAGGCACACAGGGAGAAAATGACCATGTCATCTCGGAGTTCATAGTAATCCAGGAAAGGAAAGCAGAGTCAGGAGACCTGGCCTTAGAGGCTTTAAAATATTTTATCAGGGATGGTATCTAGAAGAGACACTAAAGACTCCAGTGTGAGGGCAAAAGTACTGCCTAAGTTCAGCTCAGAATGTGGTAATTTAAGTATATGAACTGTCCTGTATGATATATGTATATGTATTTCATAAACATATACAGAGCTGCTATTTGAAACCCTGGTCTATAGCTATTTACCCTGATGAAATAAGCATTTTTGTTATTAAATATATGAGATACAACTTATACATTAGAAAATTATTGCTGTGTATGCTAGCATTGTTCTTTAAATTGTACAAAATCCAATGTTTGGGCCAGGTGGTGGCTGCATGCACCTTTAATCCCAGGACTCAGGAGGCAGAGACAGAATGAACTCTTGTGTGTGATTTCTTGACCAGCCTAGTCTACAGAGTGAGTTCCAGGATAGGCTCCAAAACTACAGGGAAACCCTGTCTCAAAAAACTTACTTAAGACAATCCCCCACACGCATGCCCACGGATGGGTCAATACAATGTAGATAATCCCTCACTATGACTCCCAGGGGATTGTGGAATGTGTCAAATGACAATTAAGACTAACACCACAGTCATCTAAGAAGTACAACTATAAAAAGAACTTATTTTTCAGACTAATTAGTTTACTCGAAATTTTTAAAGATTTTTGCATGTGAGTATATTCTAACTAGCATGTCCACATTCATGTGAGGTGCAAAGCACAATTTTCAGGTGTCATTTTTCTCCTTCCACCATGTGGGTTCTGGAATCGGGTTTAGAGCATCAGACTTGGCTGCAAGTTCTCTTACCCACTGACCTATCTCATTGCCCCCCCCAGTTTCCTTTCAGTGGTGATTGTGTTGGCTGTCGTTTTATAAAATTTTGTGTCCCCTGTCTGTATGTTCCACAGTATAACTTCCAACCACAGAGCCTGGGCTGTAGTTTTGAGATAATAGATCATCACTCACAGTATTATAGGACATGGAGGGATGCCAGATAACTGACTTGAGGGTCCTCTTTTTACACATCTTAGTTGCATAAAATTGGCTATAAAGAAATATTGGCAGTCAATACTCAGCATCTTTTTACTCTCCCCACCACCAACCAGGGGATTAGATCAGACCAACAGAACAGATCTTAAATGGGGAAGAGGAACTACCAGACAGTTAATCTGAACTGTCTCCAGAAAATATCATTTAGATACAGCCCTTAGGGGACAGGAAAGTTTTCAGAAACAAAATGAAGTCATGCTTGGCATTGTAGTGGTTGCTGACCTTTGATCCCTGCTCTTGCAAAGCTGAAGCAGTTGGAACAATAGTAGCCTGAAAACAGCCTAGGCTTCACAGTGAGCTATTTGGCTCCTAGTTCTATTCCGTTTATGATATTGTTTCATGCCACATTATAGACTTATTTCAAATAGGCATTGTTGTAACTATCTTGGAATGGAAGTGTGTGTGTGTGTGTGTGTGTGTGTGTGTGTGTGTGATGTATAAATGCATTTGTGTGCAGGCATGCACAGCTATGTGATGTGCATGAAGACATCAGAGGAGAAAGCCAGGTGTCCTTGCTCTATTGCTTTTCGTTTGATTCTACTGAGACAGTGTCCCTTGCTAGAGCTCTCCAGTTTTCACCTTGGTTGGCTGGATAGAAAACAAAATCTGGATTACAAGCCGAAATGTTTAATCTCAGCTTTTACACATCACTAGAGGTCCAAAGTCATATCCTCGCATTTACATAGCAAGTTCTCTGAGCCATCTCCCCAGCTCTGAATGAACACATTTTCAACAGACATCTGTGGCTCTTTCATTGACTAGCACTACTAAGACAATAGACCTCAAAATCTGTAATTTTTCCAGGAGTCCCATGATGGAAGAAATAAAAAAAAATAGAGACTTAGTATCAGCCAGAAGACCTTATTTCCAGTAAGAGATTTCATGTAGTTCTGACAACTGGATCAGGACTCCTTGCAGGGAAGATTGATGTTAGGACAATGGTGACCCAATAATGACCTCAACTGGAACTGCTTAGTTATACGTGCCTCTGCTCTCCATTTTAACCTAAGACTCAGAGTCCGAAGACTGAAGCTAGGCTCCTGGTACACTGGATTGCTTCATCCTTTTACCTAGTGTGGCAACGTTATTAGTTTAATTTATCTATAATTTATTAAAAAACATAATGAAGACATAATAACATAGAGAAGTTAATTCTGACCAAGCACTGAATGAGGGTCATAGAGTAGCAAAATTGACTCTCATAACTCTACATTTCATTTTTGAAAAAGTTCCTCAATTTCTGTGAACAATATTGCCTCTTAGCTATGATTTTAACTAAATATGTATCAGAAATAGAAGATATATACAAAAGACACTAGAAAATAATACCAAGTAATAGTAAATTTCATAAAGACAAAATTGGATTGAATTTGGCCTTATTCCAAGAATAATCAATACGGAAAAAGCAAGCCTTTAAATTTCTAAATAGAACAAGACAAAGAGTTCATGAGTCAAGTTCAATGCTTACGAACAGGTCATGTTACTAAATACAAGAGCCAGTGAGTTTGTTCAATTTCACTTACTCTGCATTCAATTCAGGAAGAGGCTCCTGTCATAGAATAAATAGCATGATTGACTTAACAACAAAGAAATTATTTAATACCGCTATATGAATTCAAGTTTACAGCTCAACTGTATTAAATCTCAGATTACTGAAACAATTTGCAGTTGAAGTCACAAAACCATTATAGAAGATCCCTAAATAATAGTGAGAATAGAATGCACATTCAGAAACTCCCTGTGACAAAAACATTTGTATAACAGAATTTTGTTGTGTGTTGAGTGGCTGAATTCTGCAAAACAAAAACTGGAAATGAAGTAAGTCTGAGTCTTATCACAGTCTAGTGCTGAGTCCTGAAAGATTAGCACAAGGAGTTAGGAAATGAGGTAGTAGTCTTCCTAAATTTCTCCAAATTACAGTTTTGTTAGACAAGTCTAGGGTGCTAGTTATAATCATCTGATAGTTTTCTGACTGGGAAGTAAGGAACTAGCCTCTTAATTTCCATATATTTAAGATGGAAGGAAAGAACTATTAAAATTAGTATAAGAATAATTTCCCCAGCAATCCAGCTCATATATAAAATGGTCTCACGCCGATGGCTATATTGGAAACTTGTAAATGTTCAAATTTTACTCTCACCTTTTTCCAGTGAAAGCTTTAGGATCTTGAATGACAGTCCCACATAAGCAGCACAGCAAGCTTTGCTCTTTTACACTGATTAAAATATAACTTAAAGAAAACCTTCCACCTGTTGCAAAGAGAATCTTCCTTGATGAGCTGTGAAGACTACACTTCTGTGGATATGATATAAGGGCATGTATTTATAGACTGTTCTTGGGGAGCATTCTGGTTAGTAAATCAGTGGTTGTAGACTCACATCCAATAACCATGAGTTCACTAGCTGAAACAAAAATAATAAAAACCCAGAGACAGATAATGGGGTTCAAGATGAATATCAGAAAAGCAAAACATTCAAGCCACTAGAAAAGTCTTTCCTCTACCAAGGCTGGGCAACTGGAGACTGAGCCCTGAGCCTCTTTCTCCTCCCATCTTATAGTCCTCTTTAGTGCTGAGATTAAAGGCATATGACTCCCTAGTCTTGGGATTAAAGGTTTGAACCAGCTATATCTGGATCTGTTTCTACATTGATCTTGTGTAGCCCAGGGTGGCTTTGAACTCACAGAGATCCCTATACCTCTGTCTCCCAAATCCTGGGATTAAAGGTGTGTGACACCACTGCCTGGCCTCTAGTGGCTTAGATCTTCAGGCAAGCTTTGTTTATTAAAACATAAATAAAATACCACTATAGTTGGTACTGACTAGTCTCAATGGGCACATCCACACAACATTTACTCGGGGTACAAGGAACATGGTGGAAGACGGGGCAGAAAGACTTGAAGAGTCAGAGGGGTTTGATGTGAAGTTGTGTGTCCTAGAAACCTCAGAAGCTGTACTCACAGAGTCTCACCAACATGACTGTCCAAACCTGAGCTAAACAAGAATGATACCAACAAATATTCCAAACTGGGTGGGCAAAAGTCCCTGAAGCCTTAATCCTACATAGAGAACTACAGGCAAGTGCATAAGTCTAGGAGTGGAACAGAGAAAAGCCCACCAATTATTGTCCAGTGCTAAGTGGGCAGCCCTGAAAGCATATGTATAAGTGACATTACATGGACTGAACAAGTTCTATTTAGGAATATATATACATATATATGCATTAATAGTTAATAAAAATGTGGTCATACATTTGAAGAAGAGTAGAGATGGGTATATGATAAGATTCGAGGGAGGACAGATGATGGAGAAATGTTCCAATTAAACTACAATCTTGAAAATGAACACACACACTAAAATAACAGGAAAAACTTCCCAAATTATGTATAATGCATAAATTAATTAATTTCCAAAATTAAGTACATTTATCTAATTTGAAAATCTTTGTTCCTTCCTAGGGATTTCTCTTCCCCAGAGGATTAATAACACAATTAATAACAACATGGACAAGTATTTTATGATTTTTAAATTAACATAATTAGAATAAAATGAAAATGTTCCTTCAGTCACATTGACTTATGGGACTATGCTGTTCCACAGAATAGCAGTTGTTTCATTCTCCCAGGGATATAATATTCCCTCACAGGATTATGCCATAATTGATATTGCCCTTACCAGAATGACCAGTAAATTGAATTGATTTTGGGTTCAGGCTATCATGAATTTCCTAGTTATGAGTGCAAACTAGTAATTCTCATACAAGATAAAATATATAACCTCAGTATCTTGTTCACACTGAATTCATGATTTCAAAACATTTTTTAAGAAAGGGATGATTGCTGTGAGGATCTTCTGACACATGCTTAAAGTTGTACGTGAGCCTCTAAAGGGGAAGTAGATATCACTATAGTCACAGATTGTATTACCAAAAATATGTCTTAAACTTCCATGCTAGCTTTAACACATGCTCAAACATTCTATAGGAGACAAGCCCTATTTACTCTGGTTGACGGTGAATTGGAATGGTGACTTCCTTCTAATGAATGGTACATGCAAAGGGACAGATGGTAAGAGTAGAGAAACCTAGCTCATCCTAATTAGCTTACCAGGGTGTCTATCCCTAGGCACATATGGAGTAACATCTACCCACTGGCATGAAGTGCCAATGATAAAACAAATACTCTATCCTAAACTAAAATGTTAAAATCACATTAGAAGAAGTCCAAGCTGGGAGTCATTTTACTAAATGCCACCAGGTCATGAGCGTGAACGAATGATCAACAAAGAATCTCAACAACTCAGTAGTGCTCAGGATCAGATCCGAGAGCCAAGTAAGTAAATTCTAAACAAAGCCTGTAGTTTGGTTATAGGTCTTGTACAAAAATTAATATCTTGGTTTTGGTATTGCACTGAGATATTGCCAATGGAGGAAGCAGCATAGAAGAGTTCTGTATTATAAATAAGGATGGATGTATGCAGTAATGAATCCTTAGAGGAGCAACCTCTGAATGCATGCACTGATTTTGACCAAAGAGAATTAATTCTTATTTCCAGAAAGAGTCTTAAAGCCTCTTTCTAGGAGTGAGTGCATCTGAAGACAATGTTTTCTATGATCAGAATGTTAAGTAAAATTTTAATAGATTGTTTGTTGGAGATAGAGTTACTTAGGAGATAATTTTGAAGATAGCATGACAATTAGTAGTGAGAGTTTCCTTTGTGGACATCTATGTATAATTATTCAGTTACAAATACCCCTCTGGTGTTTAGAGAGCTATAACGTAGAGTGTAAAACATGGTTCTACATGCTGCATATATCCATCCTGTTTATCTTGTGATTATGCTGCTGGGAAAATGAATGCCTTGGGAAATATACAACTGTGAAATGGCTGAGCCAGAGTTGGAAGCCAGCAGTTATACTCAAGACCTGTTCCCTAATTCCCTGTGCATCCTGCATCTGAAGAGATCCTCATTTCTCACTAAGAGCCACACACTATAGGCAATCTTTATCCTTATGGATATTGTTCATATGAGGGTCTCAATTTTCAAATATCTCCTTGCCTCAACGGCCTATTGAGAAAGATAATTTTCTTGTAATGGATATGGGCTTTGTATCACAACAGTGAGAGACTGTTAAGAGAACAATGGAATAAAGGATAGCCAAAGGCTCTATAAATCCTAAAGTACCAGCTACTATTAAGACGTAATTTTGTTCTAGCAAGGGAACAATCTTGAGATGTCTAGAAGGAGGGTCAATGTGAGTAAACAGTTTCCTAAGAATAAACAGAGCTTCAAGAACAGGCCAACAACCTTTAGACTAAGGGAGCCATTAAAGCAAAGGAAGCCTCGTGAACCTGGAGGTTCTTATATGTTAAAAGGAATTTACACAAATGTAAAATCCATCGACTGGTCTGTTAAAGAAAAGTTCTCTGTTTCTTTTAGAATCATGAAAGGCTGCCATATAAATGTAGAGGTTGATTTCTATTTTCTACTACATGTGCTATTAAAAATTATAACTCCTTTATGATCTATAGACCTCCCAAAATCCTACATTGGAACCAAGTAATTAAAATATACCACTAAACCAAGATTGTCTGAGCTAAGATGAATTGGAGTTGGTGCCTTTTGATTAAGTGTCAGTGATGCTTGGGAACTGAATAATGAATGCCCTAACTAGAAAGTTCCTCTACCAACTGATTACAGTGGCCATATTATAATTTAACACTCAAAGACTGAAATGTAAGTATCCACAGGGCTAATAATTTTGTAATTGTTTTATGGAAGTGTTGAGCTATATTCCAGAGATGTTTTAGAAGCAGTAGGTGATGCGCAAGTGTTTTCATTCCCTCAGTGCACACTCTGAAACCACAAGGCATGGAAG
Source organism: Bramus lutescens (assembly GCA_001685075.1). Taxonomy (NCBI): domain Eukaryota; kingdom Metazoa; phylum Chordata; class Mammalia; order Rodentia; family Cricetidae; genus Bramus; species Bramus lutescens. The sequence goes on from LOEQ01003474.1 coordinate 39,446, forward strand.
AGGGAGAAAGACCATCCTAATTAATGAACATTTTGAGGAAGATAGAGAACATGTCTAAGTATATCTTTGAATCTTTCTCCATGAATAACTACTTTAAATATATTAAAATTCACAAGACTAGCTGTTTTATCAATCAACCAACCATTTTTTCTAAATGGAGAAATGTGTTTTCTTCATTTAGAGGGGCTTTTATTTTCCTTAGTAGCAAGGGCTTACTTATTTCAGTTAACAGGCTCCAGCATGTTCGTTCTCACTTTCAGCTACAATCCCCATATCCAGGAAATCACTGAAGCCTATAAATTATCTTCCTGAAATACCTGTAAAATATATCCCCTTAAATCTTCCCCTAAAGCTACTACCTTCATAAGTATCATCTTAAGTCAGTCGTTTATCTTAATCTTTCCACCATCCCCTGATTTGCATCTATGCCACTAGGCTTCTCTCCAATCCAGAACAGTTGATGACTATCATACCCTGGAAGCGAAGGACATATTTGATCAAGGGTGGTCCTTTTCTCTCCAGAACCGTGTCATTCAACATACTAAAACCACTGATTTTTGACAGCATCCCTGAGCTCTCAACTAGGCTGCGATGATTCTTAATTTTGTATTTACTCCTCTGGTTCTTACTAGTTTATAATATTGTTATTCCATTTTCTCAAAATTTTAGTACACAGACTTCAGACCTGCAACAGGTCAGTCATTCATTTTTCATAATTGGACAGTCTCTCAGAGCCCACTGTCAGCCAACGCTGATTGCTCTAAAAGATACTTAAATCTACTTTCCTTTATGTGTAGCAAGAACTGATCCCTCTCTTCCCTCAGGTTCACAATATTTTCCATCTGTGGTATTTGATTAATCTCTATTATATTTATATTTTGTACAATTTCTATATCTGGTTATAAAATGCTGAGCAAAGGAATTGTGTATCCCATGCTTCATCATCGCATAGATAGGGTGGCCAGGTAGAACTTTACAAATAGGAGGTTCTCTGTAAATACACATTGAATCAAAATGGCTTTGAGTAAGCAACAAAAGAAAATAGGATTATATTCTCTTGATACCATTTCTTATGCTATCATTAGGGCTCTTGTTTACTTATAAAATGGAAGAGCTTAATCACCCTAGTAATCTTTAACTTGATAATGAAGTCAACACATTAATTTTTAAGTAAAATTAAAGAAGAGGGGATGGATTGCAAATAAAAACATCACAAACATATTGCCAGGAAACAATATTCTTGACACTAAAACATGACTTTATGGGATTCAGTTGTTTATACCTTTCTAGGGCACTTCCTTATTTCATGTTCCAGATAGCATTTCCCTAAATAAAGCTGCATGAAACAAATGCCATTATGATTTCTAGCATTCATTTCCAGAGAAAGTCCTGTTAGGCTAGAGCCATAACTATGATGGAGAGGATATGGAAAATCCCACTGCAGCGATAACTGTGTCTTCATATATCAAGCAAGGGAATTAAAGTCGCATCTACACAGAACAGGAAACTTTCTAGATGGGTACCACAGTCTGGGTGGACTTTAAAACTAGATGGGAAATGATCAGAAACAGACGATGCCAAGGTCTATGCTATTGAGAAAAGATAGGTCACTTCTATGCGTGCGAGCAGGATACCTATTTTTTTTGTCCTATAAACATATGTATTTGGCAGGCATTGTATTTGCAGCTGACTTAGGAAGCATGGAAAGGTGGATTCTTAGATAATGACTAGGCAAATGAAAATGCTCTAAAACCACTGGCAGAAATTAGACCATTCTTTCTCTTCATCACTAACCTCATTCAGTGGTTGAACATAAAAAGCAAATTTTCTGAAAAGCTCTCATCAGTCCTTGGTTATCCCTCTCCATTCCTACCTTATTCGTTCATGCAGTTACTGTTTATCCTAGAGTACATTCACTTTCCGACTTCAGTGTTGATCTCCTTCAACTCTTTAAGGTCACGGCAACATTTTCAAGTGCCCATAGACTTTCCCATGCCTTGACTTAAAGACCCTTATACATTTTGTTTTGCCTGTAGAAGAAAACTCAAACTGGAGCAGAACACCTATGTCAGGTCTATTAAAAACTTTACCTTTCGTCAATGTTTTTCTTCTTTCATTGTTTCTTTTTTTTAAATACATCTCTTTTTAAAAGATTTATTTATTTATTATGCACACTGTAGGAGGAAACTTCTTGTTGGTTCCTGGCCACTCAGCCCCAAAATAAACACACAGAAATTATATTATTCAAATCATTGCTTGGACCATTAGCTCTAGCTTCTTATGGGCTAACTCTTATATCTTAATTTAACCCGTCTCTATTAATCTGTATATTGCCCCGTGGCTGTGGCTTACCAGATAAAGTTCTGTCAATCTTTCTCCTGTGTAGCTACATGGCTTCTTTCTGACTCTGCCTCTTTCTTCAAGCACTCTGTTTAGCTTACCCAACCTACCTCTATACCCTGTGCAGGCCCAAAACAGTTTCTTTATTAACTAATGATATTCACAGTATGTAGTGAAAGGGGAGCAGGCCTGCTTTTTATTCAGCCCAGCTCCCGCATGGCTAGCTTATACCCCAAAATAACATCACATAAATTGTATTTTTTTAAGCATTGCCTGGCCCATTATATCTAGCCTCTTCTTGGC
>LOEQ01003474.1:48582-60474 GCA_001685075.1 Bramus lutescens
TGGTGTTTTGTAAGTTTTACCCTTAAAATAAATACCCCTTTAATTCCCAACTGGTGTGGGATTGTTTATGACTTACGCCTTCAACAAGCAAATGTAGATAACAGGGAGGGAAAAAGAACACCTTTACTCCAGCTTGATATGATTTCAAAAAGCAAACTGCAACTTCTACTAATATACTAGGAGCTAGCAGGCACACTTGTTCTAACATGCAGGCAACAACAATGCCAGAGAAAAAGCACAAAATGAAATGAAATTAAAGAAAAATTAAAGAAAGAAACTCTTGGGGAAAAGAGGAAGCTTGCAAAGCCAGTAAGTTAGAGTGTCCCTAGGAGACAGAGGTGGTACTGCTCCTGTCCTCCTTCTCTTCTCTAGCTCACTCCTTCCCACACATCCAGGCTGTGATATACGTCCCTGATGACATAGGGCTTGTCCACAATTCATTCATGTGCGTTTAGCTTTCCTCAAACAGCTCATGCTTTGTTGCTGCAGCTGAGCTTCCAAACTGCTGCAGCTGAACTTCCAAACCCGGGCACTCCAAGCGGATGTGGAAGTTTAGCTTGGTGGTTGATGCTCCTGCTACCTTTCTTGTATGTACTGGTAACTCCTTACATGAAACTGTACTGTTGGATCCAAGATGTCTCCGGAATTCACTCTTCATATTTACCAGCCTAACTTCGTCACTCCAATAACCTGCTCACAACTCTCACATGGGTTTTTTTTGATGAGATTTATCTTTTCATCTGGAGCTTAAAAGAAATTTGAGCATATGCGAAAAGAAAAAAGTCACAGAGATCATAGCTTCTAATTGAAGCAGTCACAGTTTTGAAAATGTTTCAGAGTTAAATTTAAAAACTGTGGCTGTCTTATATTCTTCCAGCTGATACTGCTGATCTATGTATCTGGAATGGCAGGAGAGATGGCTGATTTTGTAGTTAAGCACCCTTAGACACCCTGCAACCGACTCCCAGGAGACACAGCAAACAAAGAGTAGAAAATAATGCTAAGTAACTACACATTACTTCTAATCTTGGGCAGTTGAGGCAGCCAAACAGAGAACTATGTAACTCTAAGTGTCACCTGCATACCATGTGGAATACAATCAGTAATGGCAGAAGCCACTTCCTACATGATTGTCCCAGAAGGCAAGAAGAACCAGGGAGAAATTCCTGTCTCGTGGCTGTAACACTGAAAAGAGTCATTAATTATGAATGATTTTCTTAAATTTGCCTGGACATAGACAAATTCACTTGATCAATCTGTCTCTGCCTTGACATATGTGTGGTTGTTTCCCCTACTGAATCACTTTCAACTTAAATTTGATCATAAAAAGATTGAGAAAACCACAGCCAGAAGAGGAAAAGCCAGGTATACAAAGAACCAGCAATATGAAGATAAATGTGATTGAGATAAGGTAATAGCTATCTGTTGTGTGAAAGACCAAAAAAAATGGGTGGACACAAAAAATAAAAAGTTTACTCAACATCTGGATGGAATCCTTCAAAAAGCTTCCCAAAAATAAGTCATAATAAACCAGAAGATCAGACCAATTCAGCAAAACATCAGCCCTGTTTAACATTCAAAAATTGCCTCTTTATTTCTTGTAAGCCCCTTATAAATAATTAATCCATCCAGAATAAGATTGCTTCACAGTGGATAAGAAGCAATTGAAAACTGTTCCTACAAACAACTAATACCTAGAAAATTAATGGAAATAGGAAGATATAAAGCTTGGGTATAGAGTACCAGGACTTCGAGGATGAGTTCTGGAACACATTATGTTGCAAAAAAGATTGCTATCTATCCCATGTCAGATTTAAGTCACTACTTATGAAGTGAAAGTGTATCTGCCCTGTAGTCACCAAAAAAAAAAAAGGACACTGATGGCAGACCAAAGAAATGATTGTACCCAAGTCTTAGAGAACCACTGAGCTCATTGACAGAATATGGGTGAAAGGTAACTTACAGGAGCACAGGTGGCTCAAGGGCAACTGCTTAGCTGAAAAATCCCACCCCAGCGTGAGTGATGACTCATGAAAGCTGCCTCCCTAGAGCTGTATGGATGAATTTCAGGCAACTCAGCTCCTTGGAGAGTTTCCATGAATAACAGAGACAGTAGAGGAATGACAGGCATGGGAGAGGCAGTATTCATTGCCCAGTTCAGTGAGTAGGATAGAATTGTGTTCACAGGAGGATTAAGGAAGAGGTTGATTCAACACAGACCTTGGGACTGATACAGGGATTTAGTGGGTTGGCTGAGTCCCAGGGTGAGACATGATTTTTCTGTGATAGGAAAGTCTTTAGCAGATCAGAATGACTTAAACAGGCATGTCCATCAAGTTTATATGGTGTTAGCTCAAACAACAGGAGAGGTGAGAATTGCAAGGCAGATAAAGGGCAAAACAGACATGATTTTGATTGGTCTGAGGTCCTTAGAAAAAGAATAACCGAAACTCAAATGCTGTTCTAGTGAGATCCAGAATAATTTGAAGCTTGGACAACAGTTCGCAAGAAGACATAAATGATAAAATAGCACAAAATGAGAAGAAGTGTTCCACTGTCCTTGGGATGGAAAGCAGGCTGAGTATGCTGTGTACATGGGCGATGGGAATTGTTCAAGCACCTTGAGCCCTATCGGAAGTCAGCTAAGGCTGACAGAATATCTAGGGTCATGGTATTAGCTTAGAATCTGCCAGAAACGGAGTTTGATCAAGCAGTAAGCATGGCAAACAAAAATATGTCCCTTTACATCCTTTAACCTGAGTCAGGATGAACATCATAAACCAGTGCCATTAGGACTGTTAGGGTGAGGAGATATCTAGTGGCCTCAGGAAGTGGTAATACCCCAGGAAAGAAAATAAGATTGCTCATGGAAGATGCCTGTGGTCTATGGAGGATTAGATGTGATAGTGTATCCTATCCATGCCGCTGGACCCAACATCACTCTACTAACAGAACAATGATAGAAGGGATGAGTTACTTTTTAAATATTGGATCTTACATCTCTTTAGCTCCTATGTCTGTCACATCATGTAAACTTTTCCCTCAGACTATCTCTGACCCACTTCTCAACTCTACTTAACTTTCATTGCTTCAAACATGATAAATCACAGATAATAATCCAGATGTCCTATGGCTTATATAGTATACAAATTATATTTCATTCATACTATGGAATAATAGAAAAATTAACAAATCATCCATTCATACAACCTCAATGATTCTCCAGTGAATTACGCTGAATGGAGAAACCAACATGAAAAAAGTAACTGAAGCCATGTTACATCCTGAGCAATTTAAAGAAATTTGAAGCATGTAGATGCCTGGGTGTGATTTATATTAACTCGAGTCTCTGTATTCAGTTAAAAAATAGGAAATATACAAAAGTAAATCAAGTAAAATCAAGTCATTATCAAGAAACAAAACAATCCACAAAATGACAGCAAAAATTACTTAGATTTTGGAATTATAGTATAGACTTCAAAATTTCCACAGTCAATTCACTGAGCAGTCTGGTCATAAACAGCTGATAAATTCTTGAGGAGAGGTAGACATTAAAATAGGTAACAAGGAATTGTAGAAATACAGAAAATATGATAATAGAGATGAATTCTTCTACTGAGTTCATCAGTAGATTTTTGTCAAGGTGAAAGAATTAAGAAATTTAACCATGCTTCAATATAAGTTATTCCAAATCAAATACAATTTAAAAAGAATGAAAAAGAAGAAAAATGTAACATAGCATTAAAGGGCAGCTGTGCTCAGTTGGCAAAGCTATAATATGTGTTATCTTCACAGAATCTGGCAACCTTTCAGCTATGAGTTTCACTCACTCAAATGGATGGTGGGAACTTTTAATTGCACACATCTCAAGCAGTACACCCTCTGTAGACTTTTGGAGATCTAGGCTTCCCACATTTTCTTCTCCTTCTCAAAGTTATGAGCTCAAAATTCTAGTTTCTCTGGCCTTCATAATCTCCAATTCTTTAACCTATCGAACAAATGGGACTCTATCTGGATTAGTACACTTGTAAGGAAAGTGTACTATCTGTCTTCTAGGTTCTATAACCCTTGTCATCAACCGTCTAATCTTTCAAAGCAGCTGCTTTGTTTGTTTTTGTCTGATTTTCTCTTTGTGCTGATAGGTCAATTCTGATCTTCACGATTCCAAATTTTCTAAAAGGAAATGACCATGTTGTAACTTTTCGATTGGAGTTATGTCACTGTAGCCTTATATTTCTGCCAGAGTTTTAGGCATTAGAAGAGAAATCAGGAGTCTTTCAGAGGTCATCATTGCTTCCCACTTCCCCCAGCGCCATTAATGTGGACAAATATGATAACCTCCTGACAACATGGTGTCCTTATCTGGAGGTTTATAGTACTGTAATTGTTTGCAGATCTTCTCTCAACATTTTGAATCGAGGGCAGAGAACCAAACACAAATCTTTATAGATTAACCTGGGAACTAATTTTCCCCTTCATTTGACAGAGTAAAATAATGACTAAACTCCCAACCTGTTCTGCCGCTGCTGTAGCTCCTGCTGACACAGATGGAAATTACACACAATCGGCCCAGATATAATGGAGTTCTCAAACTCTTTTACGAACCATGACAAACATTGAAGGCATGGTTGGCTTGTGGTGAACACCCCGCATTTCACCACAGAATTAGCAAGGAACAGGTCCAAATCCTTCTAGTATTATCCCCATCCTTCTCAAAACTCAAAACACCAATGAAATTCATCTCTCTCTCAGGCACATATTTATGGAGAAGAACATTGACATGTGAACAAGAGTACCCTTAATAGAAGATAAGGCTAGAAATAAAATCCACAATGTTAATAATCTTCCTCTTTGCATTCGTATTTCTGATAATCAGATAACTGCAGATTAAAAGACTCCACTCTGTCCTTCTAAAGCATACAAAAGCATTCAAATGTTTTCTGTTGACCCTCAGAGAAGAAGCCTGGGAAGAAATGACATCTAATGTGAGTTGTTTTTAGACTGCATTTCCTGGCGCCTTGGCTAACTTAATGTTTTTAGATTTGTCTTCCCTTCTGTGCTTCTGCTGAAGTGCATCTGAGCTCCTGCCTGCCACTGTACCATCACAGGAGCTGCAGGACAGTTACTGAGGCAATATTTTAGAGAGAATTTCCATGACAATATTGTTTCTAATGTGCTATTAATGGAGGATGTCTTTGAGTTGCTCTTTATTATCTGTTGATGGGAAAATCACAAAATGTTTGTTAGACAAGTACTTCCGAGGTAGTTTCACCCTACTCAGATCACTTTCCAAAACTAAAGTGAGTTGTTTGGAGTAGTATTTCAATTCCTAAGGGAGGAAAGCCTGCTCAACCATATTTTAAACAATAAGAGTGATTTTCTTTTTCTAGTGACGCCTGTGTTACTCAAGCACAAAATTTAATTAATGGGACTTCTTTTCCTTCCCAGGTCATTCCAGTTGAATTTACTTTAACTCAATGCAAAAGCATAGGAAAGTCTCAAGGGAATTTCTTTTCCAGTGTTAGAAATACAGAGATGTATTACAGGGTAAGGTGAAGGAATTGAAGCCCATGAATGTGCATGAATGGGCTGTGAATTTCACCAAGAATGAGTCTTTAGGGAGTAATGTGCTCATCACATCATTAGCTCTCTACCATCATGGTACCAATGGTCAAACCTGAGAGTCTTTACTGGAAATGCTCCAACTTTGATAGACTGGAGTGAATGTATGAACTTGAGTTATTCTGGATACTTTAACAGGAATGAAGAGACCCCAGAGAATCCTTAAGGACAAGCACTGACGAGATATTTTTTCCTCCATAATCTAAGAAAAACTGTAGTTAGGATGATCTGTGTATACAAAATGAGGTAGGGATTAGGCATGCTCCATCATTTGCCTGTATCCTCAAGGTTAGACCAGGTTTGCATGCTTCTTCTGAAAGCCATCCAGCATTCTTCATTTCCTAACAAAATGTATATTTTAGTACATTCTATTGAATATGTAAAAAAGTTTTTAAAAGAAGTTTGTACTTCAGCCGAGCAGTAGAAAACAAAAAACAAAAACTTTTAAGTGGGAAGTTCTATGTGGATAAAACCCCATGTTCACTGCAATCTGATAATGTAACATTTATGAGAATATTAATAACAGAGATGATGATAATGCCATTGCGTACAACTTCAATCCCTGGCTATTTAGCAAATACTTTACTTGTTTAATTAAATCCTCACAGAAATCCACTGGGCTAGCAACTGGTATTATTTCATTTGGCCAAGAAATTCATTTGCTTAGTCTAGGTGAAGAATCACATGTTTGAGATGGGATTTGAACCTGGAACTAACAGATCAAGAAGCCGCAATAGAGCCTGGTGCTTTGACAGTTTGGGTCAGGATTCTATTGAAAGTCAGAGTAGACCACTTTTATTCTGTCCAGTCTGCATCTTGATTTTATATAAAACAAGTACTGACTTTAGAGCAGAAGTTATTACTGTCTTTATATGTATGGTCTTCCTTAAAGACAACCAACAGATTGTAAAGTTCTCCAAAGCATCATCTGTGAAAATGCATCCCTGAGGTTAAGATTTGGCAGTTAGAATTTCTGGCTCAACTATAGAATCTTTCAAATTTCACTGTCAGAAAGTCCCTTTTACCGCTATAGCTCTGAAGTATAAATTAATTCACTGTCTGCGGTAAACCACCATAGCTACACTCTTTACCACTGCAGTCTGCTTGGTTTTAGTGGTTATAGGAGAGAAATATTGTACCTTTGGTGACATATCCTCAACTAGGGCCTGAAAAGGTCTTTACTTGGTATTCTTAGAGGTAGGTAATTTAACTCAGATTCTAGCTATAGTATGCCTCAGACAATACTTCAACATGATCTTGTCCTGTATGCAACATTTGTTTAAAAATGCCCATCTATAAGGAATTTCCATTGTCCTCTACGTGCCACAAGTGACCTTGGCTACCTCTCTTCTTGATCTTGCTCATCCTCTTTGCTTGAATATTTATGCTTCTTTTGCTTATTGATTTTTGAAAAAAGACTATGGATATTGATTGACAGCAAAGACAAAGAGCTGATGGAGGAACTTGGCCCAATAAAGAAGACACAATTGTACCCAGGATAACTTATTTATATGGAGTGAAGAGATGCTAGGATTCATTCCATGCTCCCAGTTCTCAGTAGTGTTGCTGTCAGCAGACAAGAACTTTCCACCATAAGGGAAGACTTACAGATGTTCATCATTCTCATGGCAGTTTGACATGCTATCACAAGCTACTAATGTTAAGACACAAGGCTCTTCGGAATTCTCAAAACATTAACTCAGTGGAGGCATTTCCAGTCTTTATTTAACTGTTTATAGTCTAGATAGGCAGGCTTAGGGTGGAGCTATTAAGGACTGTGGTATTCAGAAGAACGAAGTGATTGTTTTTGCCATAGAAAACCTAATTGCTTTGTCCCCATTTCCTGTCCCCACTCAACCTTTTCCCATACATAGATACTTGAGACACAGTAAAGGTTTGGTTTTTTTTTTGTTTTTGTTCTTTGTTGTTGTTTTTTTGTGGCTGTCTTCTTAAAATGTTATTATACAGGGCATGGAGAACTGGCTCAGCTCACTCGCTACTTTTCTGGAGAACCTCTGCTTGAACTCGAATCCCAAAGAATTCATCACCTTCTTCTGGCCATAACTGATACTGCACAGAAATGCTGACCATGCATACATGTAGACAAAACACTTATACACATTCAACCAAAATAAATAAGTCTGTAACAATTTTATTATGCAGGATTACAGGCCATTTTCATGTGTGAGTGCAATATGCTTTAAGCATATTCCCCTCATATCCTTCTAACATCCCTCTTCCTCTCAGGGCATTAGTCCTATTCTGCCTCAAATTTCACATCATCAAAAATATATCTTATGGATCTGAAATATTTTAAATCCACAAATAAGATAAAACTTGTTATAGTTAACCTTTTGACACCAACTTCATTACTTTAATATGATTATCTCCACTTTCATCTATTTTCCTGCAAATGAAAGGGACTTCATTTTTTCTATGTGGAAGAAAAGTAAATTATACTGTTCATATAAGCCACATTTCCTACCCACTTCTTTCATGTTGGACACCTTAGGTTAAATCCATAAGTCAGCTATTATGAATACCGTCATAATAAGTATTTGTGATGTTTTGACTTGGAGTGGAATAGTTAGGTTCATTTTTAGTTTAAGTTTTTTTAATTATGCTGCATTTTATTTGCTTGTGTATGTATTTAGTTTATGGATTCTTATAATTTTTACTAGCTGTTCTTAAGGGTAGGTTTAACATGTAATTTGGTTCCATATTCTTTTTATGTTAATACATATTTATTTTAATTAAAATGAAATTACATCACTCTCCTGTTTCCCTTTGCTTCCTCCAGCTCCTGCCATGGACTCCCACTCCCTCTCAAATTGATGGCCTCTCTTTATTTGGGTAGTATTGCTTTTACACACACACATAAATACACAATGCACTGTGTTAAATATGTTTAGTGTCTCTTGTGTATGTGTGATTTTAAGGTTAACCTCTCTGTATTGGATAACCAGTTAAGGAGCTTATGCCTTAATATTTATTTCCATAGTTGTAGGAATAGTCTATGGGCCCACATAACAATGCATAAGGATTCCCTTTGCTATCTGTTTTCTTAATGACTGTCATTCTGATTGGGAGGAAATAAATTCTTAGTGTAGTTTTTATTTACATTTATCTTATGAGAACTGCTGCTTATTTCATTATGCCACTTATTGATTAGCTTTTCTGCCTCGTTTTTTCATTTTTGCATTCTTTATATATTTTTATATTAATTATCTATCATATATAGAACTGACAACTATTTTCTCTCCTTCTGTAGGCTCTGTCTTTAGTTGATTGTTCCTTTTGTCATTCAGTTTCTTGAAATCCAGTTGGTTAATTGTTCACCCTAAGTGACTAGAGTCCTATTCAGATACCTGTCTATGCCAATATCTTGAATTAAGGTTTTTAATATATTTAAATTCTACATTAATACATTGAAAGAAATAGAAATCTAAGTTTTATTCTTCTACATGGGATAACAAGCTTTGCTATCACTCTTTGATTAAGATGTTATCATTTTCTAGTGTATTTTTTGGCATCTTTATCAAACACCAGACAGCTAGCTGACCATAGTGGCTCATAACTTTAATCTCAGTATGGGGGAGGTGGAAGCACTTGGTCTTTGAGTTCAAAGCCAGCCTGGACTACATAGTGAGATACTCAAAAAAAAGTCAGATGGGTAAATGCTGTAACTGTAGAGGTTTATTTCTTTATCTTCTCTTCTAGTCCTCTGAACTCCTTGTCTGAATTTCTGCAAATGCCTAGTTGTTTTTATTATTATGGATTTATACTATTACTTAGAAATGGATATCTCTGGCCTTCTTCCTTTATTTCAGGATTGCTTTAGCTATCTCGTATCTTTTATGCTTCTATATAAATTTGAAGTTTTCTCTCTATTTCTGGGAAGAGTGATGTTGAAATTTGGATGAGGATTGCTGTTTTATAAACTACGAAATTTTCAGGTAAATGAATGGAGTTGCAGACACTCATTCTGAGTGAGATAACCCAGACTTGAAAAGGCAAATTGCATGTTCCTTCATGTGTAGATACCACTTTTGAATCATTAGATATGTGCAGTTAAATTGGAATAACCATAGAGGTTAGGAAACTAGTAAATAGCTCTGCACTTTCAAGGGATGGAAAGAGGAAACAGCTACTGTAGAGGGGAAAAAGAAAATAATGGAGAAAGAGTGGGACATAGGAAGGCAGAGGAAAGGAAAGAATATGGAAGGAATAGATAATACTGAAAACTTCTGTGGAAACTGTAGAAGCTTCCTATAATTTATGCAAACAAATATTTGAAAAGAGCTTAAGTGGAGTTACCCTGTGACAGGACAATGTCACTCCTAGACACCGAAGGCTTGAAATAAAAAACCCAGTGCCCAAAGTAGGTTGTTTCTTTTAGAGTTATCATGTAATGAAGGCCCTTAGATGCCCCAACCCCAGACATTACAGGTTATTGCCATTGCTCTTGGTCATCCTCTAGAACTTTATGGGAAAATCCTCCTGCTGAGGACAAACACATTGACTCACAGTACAATAAGCAAGCAAGCTCACACTAACCTAGAAGTTTAACACAGACTGGCTAGCTTTCGCGGCATTGGAAGGTGTTATTCAGCTAGCAGAGGGGAAAAGAAGGTACTTGTGGTCTGGCAATATTATCGGGGTCAAAAACCTGTGGATACATAAGTCACAGGCCCAAAGGGAGAATGTGTTACTATTATTCTCCTAAGTGGATAGTTTTAAAATGATTCCTAATGACTTATAGATTAGTGCATCTCTCAGCCCTCATCAGAGAAGCTTCTTTTTGCAGAAGATGGTAAACAAGACAGAGACCCATGTAGCAGACTTTGTTCTAGGCCACCAAGAGGCTCCCAAACCATGACACACAGACTTATTATTAGTTATGAATGTTTGGTCTTAGCTTAGCTCTTATTTTAGTTTGTTTGTTTCTACCTGTTTTGCACTGAGGTTTTTGCCTTTTTTCTTTCTGTATGTCCCACTTTCCTGCTTCTTGTGTCTGGCTGGCTGGAAGCTTCCTGGCTTCTTTCTCCTATTTCTTCTTCAGCTGTGTCCCTCTCTTTCTCCATCATTCTCTCCTTCTTCTTCTCTCTCTAGATTCCTCCTCCTATTTATTCTCTCTGCCTACCAGCCCCCCTTATCCCTCTCCTGTCTAGCTATTGGTCATTAACCTTTCTTATTAGACTAATCAGGTGCCTTAGGCAGGCAAGGTAAAATGGCAACACATCTTTACATAATTAAATAAACACAGCAGAAACAAATGTAATACATAGTTGGATTATTAACAAAGGCAGTAAGAGCAAATGCAGCACATCTTCACATATTTAAAGTGATGCTCCACAGACATAAACAAATGTAGCACATCTTTGCCTAGTTAAAATAATATTCCACAACATATCCATAACCAGTCAGTATAAAAATAAGGGAATTTTCAGGAATCACACTTAAATGTCTGTTTATATCACACACACAGCCTCCAAAGGTTCAGGGATCATCCAGAAAGTGTCAACAGAAAGATTTTAAGTGCTAGGAGCCGTGGATGAGGGAAATTAAGCAAGCAATGTTTTCCATGTATAGGGAAGCAGTTGCAAGGATGAAATCATAGCAATTGTAATGCACACAGAAGACCAACAGGAGGTCAAGCCAGACACAATGCCAGCACTGTAGTCAGAGAATGTACTTCTATTTCTTAACCACCCAGAGCTGAATAATCACAGAGAAACTATGTTAATTACAACAGTGTTTGGTCAATGACTCTAGCCTCTTCCTAGCTAGCTCTTATATCTTAACACATTTCTACTAACCTAACCTATGTATCACCGCGAGGCTGTGGCTTACCAGTAATGTTCTGGTGTCTTTCTCCTTTGGCAGTTACATGGCATTTCCTTGATCCTGCCTATTCTAACTCTCTGTATCTCTGTTCAGATTTCCTGCCTGGCTTTACTCTGCTAAACCATTGGCACAAACAGCTCTAGTCATCAACCAACAAAAACAAAACATATACAGAGGACATCCCACATCATTTCCCTTTTTCTGTCTAATTAAAAAGGAAAGGTTTTAGCAACATAGTAAAATTACATATTCAAAACAGTTATCAAGCAAAAATAATAGTTACAATATTTTGTCCATTTACATTTGGCAAATGAAGAAAACTATTCTATCATTTATCCAATCTTTGTGAGTCTAAAGTTTTATGTCTAATTTATCTTTTTTTATTAAAAATTTCCACCTCCTCCCCTCCTCCCATTTCCCTCC
>LOEQ01003474.1:62485-83320 GCA_001685075.1 Bramus lutescens
CAAAGTGGTTGCACAAGTTTGCATTCCCACCAGCAATGGATGAGTGTTCCTGTTTTCTCACCCAAGCCTATATATATTTTAAACGCACTGTAAACCATTTAGTTGCTTTTTACTTTTCATCTGGATCTGTCTTTACTGTATATCCACTTTTTTTCTGACAACATGAGTCTTTAATCTGCTAAGCAATATGGCTAGGATTAAAGCTGCAGCATTGGCAGCTGGCTTCACACCATTCCTTAGCTTTCTGAGAGTCTAGCTTCATGGCAGAAGTATTGGCAGGAGTCACGTGCATTGCCACAACTCTGTGAAGTTTCTGGGTCCATGCTGCCACCAAGAAGCATGCCACACACTGCTCATAAACACCATTTAAGTGTTTGGTGTCAGGGCCTCTTAAAAGAGCTACAAGGTTTTTGCCACTAATGCTCAGTCAGGAAACCTTTCTTACAGGCTCTGTGCCTTGACTTGCTGCCAGCAAACAGAATCTCCCTGAGTAAAGATGGTTACCAAGAAGCTGAGCATGACTCTATTCTTTTCTGTCTAGAATCCTTTTTGTGAAGATTTCTTAGACTTTATGTGGAAATTCTTGCCAAAGGTTTGAAAACTATTCATAGTCAGAGACTATGCTTCTATTTCCTGAATGCCCAGATGTGAATAATCATACAGAAACTATATTAATTACAACACTGTTTGGCCAATGGTTCAGTCATATTCATAGTTAGCTCTTACATCTTAAATTAACACATTCATATTAATTTATGTATCACCATGAGGCTGTGGCTTCCCAGTGATGTTCTGACATCTCTCTCCTTCTGCAGCTACATGGCATCTCCTTGACTCTAGCTCCTCTCCCTCTATATCTCAATTCAGATATCCCACCTGGCTTTACTCTGTTAAACCATTAGCCAAAACAGCTTTAGTCATCAACCAATAAAAGCAATATATACACAGAAGGACATCCCACATCATGAAAAGCAGCTATTGATATATAGAGAGGAGAATATCAAGCCAAAGACATAGAATGTTTTTATTAAATAGAAGAAAGTTATCCAAGCCTACATAGAGATGTCCATCCAGGTATGAGAGCCCTACAGAACACCAACTAGACAAGAATAGAAAAGAAACTCCCCCTTGATATATTATAGTGAAAATACTAAAAACTCAGACCAAAAAACTTAACTAAATACTGTAAGAGAAACAGGTTGAGTCACCTATAAAACAAATTCTTCAAAATGAAACCTAATTATTGAACAAAAGTTTATGAAGCCAAGGGGCCTGAAAGATGTATTCCAGGTTATAAAAGACAATTGACAACCAGGCTATTATCCCCAACAAAACTACCTATTAAAATTAAAGAAAAATAAAAAGTTACCGGTATAAAAACAGATTAGAGAAATTTATAACCAATAGACCAACTCTACACAGAATATTGGAAGGAATAATTCAGACTAAAGAGATGGATAAATAAATCAAAGAGATCACAGAGGATAAAAAGTCACAACTCAATTAATTAAAAAAATGTCTGCCCAAGGTTGAGGGAACTTCAAGAATGAAGTAACATAAAGAAGAAAAGAGCAAGGTAATCAGAAAGAGTGCTATGGAATGCTGCCCTCTGGACATGACATGGGGCTACACATGCTTTCATGGCAGTTGTGGTTAACTACACAAGATCTCTACAAGATCAAACTAGCCAAAAAGACAAGCATGGATTTACAATGGCATTTTAAGGCCCCATGCTTAACTCAGGAGCTATTAGCTATTGATGATTATTGGAGATAGGATAGGTGTACTTATATCAAAGAGTTATACCAAAGCCTGGAATGGAGTATAACAAAGGTTTATTTATTTGGGGATAAATACATCATAAGTTCTCTGTATATACTGGGAACTGGAACCAAATCCAGCAACAAAGAGGGCCATGCAGGCTTTTTGTCTGCCTTTATGGTACATGAGAACACACCCAAAGTGGGCCCATTTCTTAAAGGCTACTGGCTTAAGGAGTTCCCACACAGAAATCCAATTCCATTTAGTAGTGTAGTCACTGATAGTTTCTCCAAACTCATAAAAAATAAGGTCATCACTGATTCAGTGAATTAAAAGTAACTAACTGCTAGAGTTTATTAGCTCCCATTAGTTCACATAGACTGTTTCAGTGTGTACCCATCATGGTCTTGACCTCTTTGCTCATATTCTCACTCCTCCCACTCTTCAACTGGACTTTGGGAGTTCAATCTAGTGCTCTACTGCAGGTCTCTGCCTGTGTGTCCACCGGTTGCTAGATGAAGGTTTTATGGTGATCTTTAAGATATTCATCAGTCTGATTACAGGGCAAGTCAAAATCAGGCCCCGTCTTTATTGCTTAGGGTCTTAGCTGGGGTCATCCTTGTGGATTCCTGGGAATTTCTCTAGAGCCAGGTTTCTTGCTAACCCTATAATGTATCCCTCAATCAAGATATCTCTTTACTTGCTCTCATCTCTGTCCTTCCTCCTTCTCAACCATTCCATTCCCTCCTGTTCTCCTCATTCCTCTCCTTCTTCTCCCCTCTTTCCCTCCCACCTACCATTCTCCTCCCACCCCCATGCTCCCAATTTTTTCAGGCAATCTTGTCTGTTCCTACTTTCTAGTTGGATCTATATATGTTTTACTTAGGGTTCACCTTATTACTCAGCCAGACTGGGAAGGAACAAGCATAGGACCAAACTAGTCCCTCTGATTGTGGTTGACAGTTACATGGCTGGGGCAGACTGATGGGCCACACACAGTGGCACCAGGATTTATCCCTATTGCATGCACTGACTTTTTGGAAACCTATTTTCTTTTTATGGATACCTTCCTCGGCCTAGATATAGGAATAAGGGCCTTGAACTTTCTCCAAAGCAATGTACCTTACCCTCTCTGAGGATTAGATCAGGGTGGGTCAGGAGGATATGTGGGGTGAATGGGAGGAGGGCAGGGAGTGGGAAGTTGGATTAGTATGTATAATGAAGAAAGATAGTTTGTTTTCTTTCTAATAAGTAAATAAATAAAAAGCTGAAAAAATAAAAAGAGTTATTAATGACAGAAATAACTAACTAAACAAATAAATATGAAAAACAGGGAGGTAGTGGAGTGATGTGATAGTGTCCTGGTTGGGGAGGCAGAAGAAAGAATGAGTGATGGCTGTTGTCAAGACATTTGTGGATGTGCATGAAATTTTCAACGAGTAATAAAAACAAAAAGAGACAAGAATAAATAAATAGATATAAAAATAAAGTTTTTATATGGATATAAAAAGTTTTATCTGATTCATTCTTATTTGTGGTCATTTCTATGGATTGTATATTTTAATGGAGTTTTGCTGTCTTATTAATATTAATATTCTATGTTGAGGCTTATTCATTCAATTATTTCATTGATTAGATTTCATTGACTTTATTCTTTCAGTTGATATATTTATAATACTCAAGTGTGCTAGGTCATAGTAAAGGAAATGTTAATAGTACAGAATTTAAACTACCTTCATGTCCTCAGGGCACCTGGTATAACACCTGCTGGGTAGGTTATTAATTGAAGAAGCAATCACAAGTGTTGAGGAGATCGATCTGCTATGTAGATATTACATGAACTAGTTAGAAATTATTTTTTTAGCTTCAATAATACCTGGAGTATCAGTGGGCAAGGATAGTATTGGGAGATACTTCTTCAGCCTCCCAAAGCCATACCCTATCTTAGTCTCTGTATACACAAATGTGTAGGGCCCTTGTACTTACATGAATATAATAGTGGTGGTGGTGAAGGTTCATTAGGCATGTAATGGTAGCAGCTCTTATTGATGCTTCCTACCAACCTTAGTAGAAGACTTAGGAGAAAGATTGCCTCTTCCTCCCAGGGTCACAATCTAGCTCTCTTCCACACACACAAGCAGGGAGGCACAGAAATGTGATCATTTGGAAGAATGGCAACTTCCAGAGAAGAAAGAAAAGGAAGACGATAAGAAAAGGTTCAAGACTTTAATCACTGACCATATTGAGTAGGGGGAGGTAAGCTTCTGATGCAGTAACAACCCAGCAGAAGTAGTCATATATAGGATGCTTTGGTTGTTTCATAGAATTATTATTTTTACATTAAATTTCTGTCATGTTGTAACTATTCTTGGGACAGAATCATCTCTCATCTCTTCCATTTGTTTTGCCAATGTGCAACAAACTAGGAAATTCTTTAGAAAAAAATTATAATTCTTCTCTTTATGTAAGGGATATTTGACTTTTCCCTTTCTTTCTTGCTGTTTCAAGAACAGTCTCTCACTATTTGTTACCTGATACCTTAATGCTGGAACGCCTCACACATACAAAATTCCTGATAATAGTTGATTGCTGTGGAATAATGCTCTTGTACACTGCAAAGATTTGTCACTTGTATTAGTTTAATAAGAGGCTGATTGGCAGGCAGCAAGACAAGAAGTATATGTAGGGCAACCGGACTAAGAAAATTCTGGGAATAGGAAAGACAGAGAGGCAGTGGCAACCTAGACACAGAGAAAGTAAGATGAGAATGCCTTACTGAGAAAAGGTACCAAGCAATATAACTAAAAATACAGAAGAATTATGGGCTAATTTAAGTTGTAAGAGGTAGTTAGTAATAAGACTGAGCAATAGACCAGTTCATAATTAATAAGCCTCTGTGTGTTTATGTGTGACTGAATGGCTGTGGGACCAGGTGGGACAGAAACTTCCATCTACATTTGATCAACTGAAAAATAGTGTCAATTGTACAGAAGTGTGCTTTATAAATCCTGATTTTGAAGAGAGTACACACTAATATAGGACACAAAATACTCAAACTACAAATGAACTGAAAGTTTTCTCTCTGCTCTCTAGTGTTTAAAGTGCTGTAATGTATTATGCTGATTGTCAAGGAGAAAAGTATTCAATGGTCTACCCTAGAGGTAAACCTTGCATGCTTCAATACCAGCATGTTAGACAATATTCACCCACCAGTGAGATACTGATGTGGCAATTATGGGGGCAACACTGCTTTCTGATTGGATATGTGAGTTGTTCCACAAGAGGAAATTCATGCCCTTTAGGTAAATCTGGTCAAGAACTGGTGACCAGTTTTTCCCTAAGGAAAAACTTAGTACTGATGACTGATAAAATACTAATGCGATCTGTAGTCAAATAATTTAAGTATTTATATTTATAAGCTTATTATAATGCTATTAGTTTTGGTCATAGAGCATTCTTTGTGTAGCAAGTAGCAAAGAAGCCTACCTGGTCAAAGCATTGAGCTTAAGTGACTGTTGAGTGCTCAGCCACAAAAGATATCAACATTACCTTCTTCAAGAAAAAAGGGATTATCATGGGACAGAAAGATTGAATTAGAAATTGAGGAGAAGTGCTATAAATTATTGTCTGGATATAACATAGCCAATAGAATCATGAGATCAGAACACCTATGGCTAATTGCAAAACATATATACACATAAAATGAGCTGGAAAGAAAAAGGAAGGTATTGGAATAAGAGAAGGTGAAAGCGATCACAAGATACCTTATATGTGTATGATATTGTCACTACTGTTCAAACTAAATGGAAAAGTATTACCTAATACAGAATGTGTGTAATATTATGAAATAGACACTATCAGCCAAGTTTTCCTCCCCACCTCTGCTCCACTTGGCTCATAAATAGAATTAATTTGTAAGGTTAATCTCTGAACATAAATTTGAAGTTGGGAAAAATAGTTCTCTTATCTCAATTACTGAAGTAGAAAAGGGAGTTTGCCTTCTGTATACATCCTAGACTGCTGCTTCTGGATCTTAAGTCACATATAAGCCAAGACAGAGCACAGTCAAGCATGACTGAGCAGGCAGACCTAGCTCTCTGGTGGCAGAAGTTTGTCTTTGGAAGGAACAGGAAATTACAAAGTTTAGCCTTGATCGTATGCTTGAATGAATGCCATTGGTCTGATTAGGTCTTGGAATAGTGAACTTCCTTTCATTGTGTGTGTTTTCCTAAATACAATGCAGTTTAAAGAAGGATGGTCTCTTAATAATCGCTGCATGTGATTTGTAGCCTGGATAATGTTCTATCAGTGCTATATTGCGTTATATTATTTAATTTTAAAGTCTTGATTTCCTCATTCTTATCCCTAAATAAACAATAATTCCTTGACTGATAGTTGTATTCATATCAGTTATACACCTAGCTTAAAGAATAATGGAGTCTATTAGCAATCATTGCTATTAACACCTTCTTCATTGTTATTTTCACTCCAAACTTAGCCATTAAGACAATGTTCTTCAGGAAACTCTAATTTCTTCCAACTCTCTGGACAGAGGAGATCATTTCCAACCAGCCAGATTTTAGCTATGCTGTCCTAAATAAGTATTCTTTAATTATGAAAATATCACTTTTCAGTTTTATGCTTTCCTTTCTCACCATACTTAGGTCTTCAGGTGTAGCCTTTATTGCTAAAACATGTTTGCTTCTCCAGTTGTTTGGAGCACAGCCTAGGTTTTGATACATAAAAGGTAAAGCCAATGCCATTAAGAATCTGAGGTATGGGTTTCATGTCAAATAACTATAGGAATATTTGCTCATAAACTTTTTTATTTATTGTATTTAAAATTATGTATCAGTATTTAAGTATGATCCAATGATGTATACTTTAGCTTATACTCATTAGCATATTTTACCCATCTGTAGATAGCAGCCTTCATAACGAAGTTTAGTTATAGACTTGTCTACTGTCCTTATTCTCTGAGTTGACTTGGAAAGTTATCTTTTGGATGAGAAATGATCTTTTTATTCAGATAATTCTTCCATTTAAGGTAACTGATAACTAAGATGACATATATTTAAAATATGCAATATGATTTGATACTTCCATATGTTATGACTAAATGGTTACTATATGCTATTTAACACAGACATCATGTCCCATGTCTGCATTTGATTGTGTGAAAATACTTATGATCTATTCGGCATAGGTTCCAAGGACATAATTCAGTATTTTTAGCAAACTGTACATTATCTTTTCATAACATATTCATATTCTAAAGAAGTTTACTAGGACTATTTTTTTAATTCTCTCTTTCCAAAATGGCAATAGTACTTTCTTTAGGTTTACTCTGGCCTTTGCTATCCATCATAACCTAAAGAACTCTTAAGAAGAATACTATTTAATGCTCAAAGCAGACTTTAATATGGTTTTAGATGCAGTACTCTTCTTATTTTGCTGCCATACTAAAATGTAATATCATTACCCATTCTGTAATGCACTTACTGTTTTCTAGACCCTTTGCTAAGTATTTAGCTCATTGCTGTAACTACCATAATTGAGTTTTTAATTTAAGAAACCTGAAGCTCAGAGAAATGGAGAGAGTTTCTCCAAAGTCACACAGATGATCAATGGCCAAGACTGACCTGATCCATGACCTGAATACATGTGATTGTAACTGGAGGTTTCTCTTCCTCCCACCAGTTCCCAAATTATCACCCCGAGGCTTAATCTTACTTACAAATTGTTTGACCTATTATTCAGGCTTATTATTAACTAGCCTTACAACTTAAAGTAACCCATTTCTTTTATTCTATATTTTACCACGATACTTGTGGCTTGTTACCTCACACCCTGCTTCTCTGGTGGCTGCTGGCCTCTGTATGACTCCACCTTCTTTTTCCCTGTTTCTTTGTTTAGATTTCCAACCTGACTCTATTCTGCCTGGCTATTGGCCAAATCAGCTTCTTTAATACCAATGGTAATAAAATATATTCACAGCATATAAAAAAGACACCCCACATCATGTAATGGTTAATTTTAGTGGTCAACTCAACACAACCAAAACAACCTAGAAAGACCATCTCAATGAGGGATTACACTTGGCTTGACTGTGGGTACGTCTGTGGGAACTGTCTTTTATAAATTAAAAATATTAATTCTTTGAAAATTACATACAATAAATCTTGATCATATTTACCCTCACTTCTTCCTTAACACTTCAAACTTCCAAACCCACTTGATACTTTCTTAGAAGACCAAAATGACTGGCCAACCAACCTGTCTCTGCTTCCTTAGTCCTGGGGTTACTCAAGTGAGCCAGCATGCCTGGCTTTTCACACGGGACTTCTTACACCATAGGCAGTTTACCAGCTAAGTCAAATCCTGGCCTTAGTCAAAACTTTTAAATATCACAGAGCTATAATGCTCTCCAATTTATACTTTTGATTTTAACATGTATCTTTCCTCTCTCTTTTATTCTTTTGGCTTTTAACACATTCTCTCTGTCTGTCTGTCTGTCTGTCTCTGTCTCTCTCATTCTGGCTGGGCTGTATCAAGTAGTTTAGCAGTAACAGAAAATGAGGAACAAGGAACATATGGAATGAATTGCAGAATACCACCTAACCTTAGGGAAAATATAGGCAGCAAATTTTCCAGACCCTACTATACCCTGACTCCTCTGTGACTTTCTCCTTTATTAATGTGTATATAGCAAGTGATATAACTATGCTTCAGTGTTGGAGAACTTTTTTTTTCCAAGACAGGATATCTGTGCAGCTTTTGGAGCATTCCTGGAACTAGCTTTTGTAGACCAGGCTGACCTTGAACTCACAGAGATCTATTGGTCTATGCTCCTGAGTGCTAGGATTAAAAGCGTGCACCACCACTGCCCAGACCTTAGAGAACTTTCATATCAGTTTCATAAACTGTCTACTAAGAGTATGACTAATAAGAATTTTGAAGGTTCTCACTGACACAAGAGACTCTTTCTTTTTTAAATAGAAGACATTCATCAGACTAAAAAATATTTCCTGACCAAAAGCAAAGTCTTTGCTGGTGGGTCTCTGGCACCAAGATTGTTTGTAAGATAGGTATCTGTGGCCTGAGGACCAGAATGCCTGGCTTCTTTATTCTATTCATGGCATTGCAGTTTAATACATAAACTTTAATAAAAGTAAAATAGAAAAAAAGTCAAGAAAGAATGTAAAAGAAAGAAGAAGATCTGATAAGGCTTGGCTTGTGGTGGGCTGGCTTCTTTTAAGGAAGATCTTCCCATATTCACATGCAATATATTTTATCAGGTTTCGCAAGTGAGGTTTGCACACAATCTATAACCAACGAAATCCCCCCTGCTTTTGGCATGGTCTGATGTATTCCAAGTTGGCATCATATCCCCCAAGGGTGACCTTCAATTTCCAATCCTCCTGCCTATATTTCCCAAGCAACAGGATTATAAGCATATACCACCATGGCTGGGTTTTATAGTCCTAGGAGTCACATCCAGTTTCTTGTTTAGTAGATGAGTGTCCCACCAATTAGCCCATCCTACCAACTCCTGGAATCAATGTATATAACCAGTTCTGGAATGTTAGGAGGTCTTGGAATTCTTCACTTCAGCATAGAAGGTAACATATTCTGAGCCATTATGCCTGATCTTTTGCTTCTGATCTCGAGGAAACTGACAGATTCAGATCCAAAGTACTTGATCTGTTAGTTAGATGCACTTAAATACATTACTTTTTTTGTCTTATATTTTGGGCCACTATCTTGTGGACAATATCTATGTACTGTGGAGTTACATTTTATAAGCATTAAACTCTTTAGACTGTATAAGCAACAAACAATATTATTACAACTTTCTTTAGAGTCCTTTGAGTGTATATTAACAAGTAATATAACTGTATCGTGTGATAGTTCCATTTTTAGGTTTTGGAGGAAGCACCATACTGATTTCCATAGTGGATAGAGCAATTTGCATTCCTAGTAGAGGAGTATATGGATTCCAAACCAGAATTTTTTTTGTTTTTGCTTTCCTAATGATAATCATTCTGACTTGCATGAGATTAAATCTCAGTGTGATTTTAATGGCATTTCTGTGAGAGATCAGGAAGTTAAGCAGTTTTTGTTTATATTTTGGCCATCTGTACTTAACCTTTTTTCAACTGTTTGTACCTTTCATTAACCCATTTATTAATTGTATTAAAATCCACCTAGATATCCATCAAGAAATGAACTAGTGAAAAATATGGTTTATGTGCACTGCAGAGCTTTATTCATCCCTAAAAGACAGAATTATGCCAGTTGCAGGAAAATGGGTAGAACTAGATCATCATTTTGAGCAAAATAAAGCAAACTCAAAGACAAATATCACATTTTCTGCCATATGTGCGGTCTTGATTTAAGCTATGTAGGAAGGCTAGTGAGGTGCTATAGCAGGGTAAAAGTGCTTGTCATGCAGGCGTGATAGCCTGAGTTTGTCCCTGAAATGCACTCAAATATGGAGATAGTAACCACATCATGTTATCCTCTGACATTTCCATATGTGCCAGAGCCTGCATGCCTTCACACATGCACATACACCCATCACACACATCACACACACACATTTTACACACTCATAATATACATACATGTCACAAAGACATAGATCACACACATCACACACATATACATCACACAGACATATATCACAACCTACACAGCACATACATATACACACACAAAGAAAAATAAATTAAACAAAATTATATGTTCATATAGATATATATGTATATATAATCTCCATGTATGACATTAAAGCAGAAAAAAGAAAGGAACTTGTACGATGTGGAAGAGGGATAAGAAATTGTAATGGAGATGAATATAAGGTAAATACATGAAAAACATGTGAAAATATTTTAATGAAACCATCATTTTATGTAATCAGCCTATGCTAATGAAAGGGGATAAAGTAACTGAAAGTCTCACCAAAAGCACAAATAATTACTAAAGACTTTTTTTTTCCTTAAGATAATAAGTGTGAGGCCACTTATTAAAGTAAAATAAGTCACTGATTTTATGAAATTGCTTCCCTCTTCTTGGTAGGAAAGTTTAGTAACCCCCTGAGAAGATGATTGCTGCTTATGAAGGAATGCTTTTCTTCCCCAAAGAGTTCTCTGTCCTGGAAAGAAAAATAAGGCAGTCTCCCAAAGCCATGTTTGAGACACGTACATAGATTGGAGACAGTACAGTTTCCAGAAGTCCAAAGAAGTTTTCACTGAAATGAATCTGCTTTCCTTGTAACACAACACAACCAACTTCTTTTCAACATATACCATTCTTTCCCAAGCCTGGAAAATACTCTGGGATAATTGAATGACATGAGTTAAACTCGTACGTAGACAATATCTTTTTAATGAAAGCCTTCAACATGAAACTGAGCCAAGGCAGTGTCTGTGAATGAGCATGTATTAAGTGAAGCCAACACATATTTGCCTTCACAGACATTGATACTGGAGCAGATACAGACATAATCAAAGCCAGAAGTTCTTTGCTTTTTCATCTCAATCTATGCATCCTAATTAAAGCCATATGGGTAAACTTCAGCTATTGGTTTTACATAACCAATGTACATGTACTCCTGAATAAACCTGTGCTCCTTTAACCAAATTAAAAAAGTTAACTGTAATGGACATATTTATTGCATGGAGTAATAAATAATTTACTTAAAGAAACATTAGAACTGAAACCAATGTATCTATATTTCAAATCACATGCATCTTCCCAGAGCACGCTATTGTTATATAAATAGATACATATTCATCTACAGAATTTCATATTCATGAAAAACTAGTGAGTTAACTACATCCTACAGATGTGATAGAATAACTACTCTACCCTGTATTTCCTTTCTTTCCATTTCTAAACATAAGGTTTACAAAAACACCTCAGTGACAGCAGGGCAGGTAGACCTTGAACAGAGATGCCCTGTCTTTTGGAGGCTGGGATTCAGTGGCTACTGATTCTAATGCAGATTTGCAACCAATTTGCTTGTTTTGGGCTAAATGGCTCAGAAGAGCTTCATTTTCCTCACTTGTACAAATGGACATGATACTTTCTCAGTGTGCAGGGATGCTTAAAGAATGAAAGGGGAGACATACATCAACTTGAAAGGGGAGACATACATCAACTTACTTGGAAGTGTTCTTTTAATCCTTGTGTGGATAATAAGCATTATTGTTGTCAGGTATTCCCAAGTCTTCAGACAAAATAAATAGCTGTCAGTAGCCCAATTTGCTCATAATTTAGAGACAGACATACCTAATTCCATTGTAGGTGTTCCCTTTTTCTATGGCAGTTTAAGGCTAGAATGGCATCCTGAAAGGGCATTGATCATACTGTATTAACTGCATATTAAGCCTTGTTGCACATGTCTTTGGTCTTTTCAGCAGCCAAGTGCTGCAGAGCCACGGCAGAAGAACAGCAGATGCAGGCTGTGCATTATCTGTCACTCTTTATGGACTCTAAATGGATAAGAAAATGGAACAGGTTTTTTTCCTGAGCAAGTTAGAAAATAAAGACTATATTTCCGCAAGTGCTGAATAAATAATGGGGATGCTCTTCAAA
This sequence comes from Bramus lutescens, assembly GCA_001685075.1. Taxonomy (NCBI): domain Eukaryota; kingdom Metazoa; phylum Chordata; class Mammalia; order Rodentia; family Cricetidae; genus Bramus; species Bramus lutescens. The sequence continues at coordinate 74,849 of LOEQ01003474.1, forward strand.
AGAAAAAAATACATTTGGTACAACAATAGATTCAAAACAAAAAAAATAAGATAAAGAAAATAATACTAATCTTGTACATACAGAGTAAGGCTGGAGAGATAGTTACTAAATGACCCAGATCCTCAGAGACGATTAATATCTACAGATGTCTATTAAAGAAATCTTTTAGCCTCTGCACTTTAATAATATTGTTGCTTGCAAAATAAGTGAAATTACCATTCAGTTCACATATAAATCTCTAGTATTTGACATGTACCCCAAACATTTTTCTCATTTCTCACAATTGCACTAGAAATCTGGGTGTGGCGACACATGCTTCTAACCCTGGCATTTGGGAAGTTGACGTAAAAGTATCAGCAAGTTGATGCTGAGTGGGCTGTGCAGTAAATCTTGTCTCAAAATTTGCAAAGAAAAATGTGCTAAAAATGGCTTGTGGGGTAGCCTTGCCTGAATGTCTTGTCTAACCTTTCAAGGTCCTATGTCTGATCCTTATCTCAGCAAAGCAATACCAAGCATAAAATACCAACAACAACAACAATAGAAAAAGACACAAAACAGAAAAAAAAAGAAAGACTTGTTCGTCTATGCTTAGATTCTGCTCAGTTCTCAGTGAAATTAGAAATATGGTGTGCATTTTAAAGTCTCCCAAAGGACATGTGTTATCATGGGAATGGCTCCTGTGGTTGCCCAGATACTCGTGGGGACAAAGCATGAGCCATGTATTAAATGTTGAAGTAGCATCAACCTCACCATCAATACGTACAGAATCTTGGAATTAGCTTGATCTTTGAATATTACACAACCCAACACATGAATTTTTCTAAATGAGAAAATCAAAATATAGAGGAAGCAAAAATAAGCATAAAGTTAGAAGGTACAGCTTTATATATCCAATATGCATGGTGCTTTATCTAGCAATATGAAGAATGAAATGGTTTTTGGTTGTTTTTTAAGAGAAAATTTCCAAGAAAACTGCAAAATTGAAGTATCTGATATCTAAGTTTGTGGCTTTCAGCACAGTGATTTAGTTCTGGCCTCACGGGATAGTGGTTTAGGTTTAGTTCATGTGATCTGTTCTGCACTCAAGGCTTGGCTTTCAGTCAGTCCAGTGGAAAGAACAGGTCATGTGGTCCTGATCCTCACACAAGCTGGCCAGGACTGTTTATCCAGCACTTGGACAGTCTTAGCAGAACCTAGGATAGTTTCTGAGGCACTATGCTTAGAACTGGTACAATACCCTTTGCACACAAAAATATGAAACTAGGGTAGAGCAGTGGTGACATAAGTCCAGCCTTATGAAGGAATTTCAACTAATATTTCAAGGAATCTAGATTGTCAGTACAATCGATTATAACTGATTTAGAAAGGTTACATAAATGGTATGTGTGTGCGTGCACATGGTTAAATTTTAGTGGGTTTATCATTTTATATATTTTCCCAGTGTTTTTCTTTATATTACTTTAGACAATTTTTTAAATGCTTTTTAATTTCAATTTTTATTCCTGCTCTGGCTCAGTTTTATTCAGTAGTAAGTTATCTGGCTTCAATGAGTTTACATAATTTTGGTTGCTGTTGACACCCAGATTTAGTCCATGGTGGTCAGATAGAATGCAGGGTGTTAGTTCAGGTTTCCTGTATCTATTGACACTGACTTTGTGTCCTGGTATGTAGTCAATTGTGGAGAAAGTCCCATGGGCTGCTGAGAACTGAGAAGAAAGCAGATTATTTAGTGTTTGGTGGAATGCTTTATAGTTATCTGCTAAGTCCGTTTGATTTGTGACATTGTGTAGCTATAGCGTTTCTCTTTAGTTCCTGTCTGGATGACCTATCCATTAGTACTGGTGGGATATTGAAGTCATCCACTATTACTGTGTGAGGGTCCAGATATGATTTTAGCTGCAGTTAGTGTTTCTTTTATGAACCTTAGTAGCCTTCTGTTTGGTGCAAAAATGTTTATGATTATAACATTTCCTTGGTTAATTTTTCCTTTAATGAATATATACTATTCTTACCTATCTTTTCTGATTAGTTTTGGTTTGATATCTATTTTGTCATTAAAATAGCTACATCTTCTTACTTCCCGGTTCCATTTGCTTGGAATACCTTTTTCCATCCTTTAATCTTGAGATTGTGTCTGTTTTTAATGGTGAGGTCTGTTTCTTGGATGCAGCAGAAGATGGATCCTGTGTTCTTGTTTAATCTTTTAGTTTGTGTTTTTTTTTATTGGAGAATTGAAACCACAATATTGAGAACTATTAATGAAAGTGTTTACTGATTCCTGTTTTGTTGTTGTTGTAATGTACTCTTACCCCGTTCTGATATACTGATGAACCTCCTAAAGGTTTCACAACCAATTACACCAGCAACAGGGGCAAGTGTTTGAATACATAGTAATTCGGGGGAGAACTCTCATTTCAACTACCACAATACTCATGGCTTTCTCTAGAGCCATGTGATGGAATGACTGTCAATAGACTTCTGTTCCAGTGCACACAATTCCGGGTGTGAAAAATGTGAACTCCTTAACTGGATCACATGTGGTATAAAAAGTTATAGTTTAGCAATATTTTACAATCGTATTAAACTTCTCAATCACTGAGACACCAAGGAAGGCTCAGAAATATTAAGGTTGGCCATAATCAATTGTTCTAAGGCCCACAAGTTATAAGTCTTTCTGATGTGACTTATTAGACATTAGTTTAGGTGTTTCTCATTTGTAGAGGGATACTTCTATCTCACCAGCTTGTGCAACAGCAAAGGAAGTCAAATGATTTACCTAAAAAGATTCCATAACTTGTGAAATAAGGTGCATCAATTTCATTTTAAATAGTCCATCAGTATCAATAAGTGATATTTTTCTGTAGGACTTTACCATCATGACAAGGTGCAGAGGGATAGTTTCTGGCATTATTGCTTCTGTACCTTTTTCTCGAAAGCAAGATCCATTTGTCTACTTCCTGAAGATAAATGCTTCATTCTTTTCTAACTTACGTTTAAGTCCAGTATCCCAACTTAAGAGTTTCTATTTGTACCTCACTAACCAAGACCTATATAAATCAAGCCATTTTCTCTAAAGAAAGTCTCTAAAACATACAGGAAAAGAGATCTGGAAGATGTGATGTTGGGGTAGGCAGAATATTTTCTGGGTTATCTGAGTGGCCCTAACTGTTATCACGTGTTCTTCTAAGGGGGGTAGGCAGTGGGAGATTGACTATAAAGTACATGATCACTCACATAGACACTGCTGCTGGTTTTGAAGATGAAAGGCCAAGAGCCATGTGTACTAGTTTGAATGAGAATGAATGGTTGAATCCCATAAGCTAATGTGTTCTAAGGCTTGGTCCCAAGTTGGTAGCACTATTGGGGAACGTTATGGAACCTTCAGCTTTTGCCAGGGTATTTTAGCATGGTAACTGAAAAGAAACTAACTTGCCAAGAAATGTGGAGCATGTAGTTCCGGAGAGAAGTCTCAGAGGTGGAGACGTATGTGGTCCTGTCAGTATCTTGCTTTCAGCTTAGTTAAATTAATTCTAAACTTCTGGCCTCCAAAACTATATAACATTAATATATTTAAAGATGTATGTATATAGTGTGTAGGGGATGTGGGTGTATATCATACATTTTTAAGATGACAGATTTGTAGTACTCTGTCACAGCATCAATAGAAAATACATAAAATTATATGTATACATAAGCTAATAGCTTATAAATATATAAATGTTTGTATTTTGTGGAGCTACTCTATATTATAGGCACTGGACCATCTCATCCCCTGCTAACCAAGACCAACTTACTGCAGGATCATCTAGACACCAGGGATTGAAAGGGGAAGGGACTTTTGTTCCCCAATACCTGTACAGTTCTATGATGTAGTCCTGCTTAGATTAATCAAATAAAACTATTTTCCTTTCATTTTATCATATAATTTAAGTCAAATTATCTTAAAAAGCATTTCCTTGATAGCATGTGTAATATTACCTAAGTTTATATAAGTATCAGTCAAGCTTCCATCAAGAAAACAAGGCCAAGGTCAAGTGTATCTTGAGACAGTAACACACGAAGTACTTACAGAGACCCAAGAAGATTTAAATGAATTTACAAAGAACATGGCAGTAATCAGAGAAATGCAAAAATGGAAAACTAGTGACATACTTGGGCCTCAAGGAGAGAGGGGAGAAGCTAATTATGTTAGGACCAAAAGCAACAGTTGTGAGGAGCAGGTGATATGACAGAGCCCTCTGCTCAATACATGACCATTTTCAGCAACCATGATCCAGAGGAGCCAGAGAGTAAGCAAGATACACCACAGCTTACCTCTCTGCCCTTTCTCTGAGTCCTGCTGAGGCATTTCATTGACCAAACTTAACCAAAACAACTAGAAACTCCAATTGCAACCATATACATAGAAAAAATCAAGAATGTAAGTGTGGTTGAGTACAACTCCTTTGTTTTATCCCTAGGAAAATGAGGTAAGAGAGTTGTCTAGAACCTGGAGAGACTCTGTAGAGTCCAGATATAATATATTTCTCTTCTTTGTCTGCAGGAGACTTAGGACTAATCCCACACATGGAGCCATTTTGCTAGCTTTGATCTGAGCTCTTAACACAAGTAGCTAAAATCTGCCTTCATTTGTCATTTAGTCAATTATTCTTCTGAGAATCTTGGAGGCTTTGAAGTTTGCGAGGTCTATAGACTCAATGAGATGGTGTTTCACAGAATTATGTAAAAGGATTCCAAGCTTCGGGGCCTGAAGTTTCTAGTGTGGTCATAAAAAGGAAAAGAAATATTCAGTGCAGGAGTTTGAAAACATGTACATTAGAAATGAATCACTATGCCTACCCAGGACTACACACAACTAAGAACAAACAATGTGCAGCATCAGAGGCTGGGATTAACCTGACCCCAGTGATTTGGGGTGACCTGGAAAACTTTAGTTGATTCTGGTCCACCACCTAATAGAGGCTTTAGAAGGTTTGGTCAACTATAGATAATATTGCTTTGGAATACAGTCAGATGTCTTTGACAGAAAGCAATGAGAGATTTGTATTTCATAAATGTGAAGATACAGGCTAGTTGACCACTCCTCATCAAATACAAATGCTTCTGATCCACGTTACAATTTAGTCTAACATTTGACTATGATAGGATAACCCATTTCCTTGACCTCTGTGGCATGGAGGGAAGCAGGTATTTCAGCAAACACAGGAGGATCCTTGACCTCAGTTCTGGCTCTGACATAGTTTTAGAAGTTTACAGAGGGTGCGTGAGTCAGAGTTTCACCTGGAGGGGGCCATCAATTTTCTTGAAATTAAGGAAAGCAACATGGCACAATGAGGTTATGATTCTGATATTCTATCTAGTGTGCTTGTGCGGATGGACCCAGAAAAGAAAGTTTGAGGGTTGTCCATGGGCTTAAGAAAGCCTGCATTTGAGGATCTGGAGAGGTGGCTCAGCAGTAAAGAGGACCTGTTGCTCTTCCAGAGGGTCCAAGTTCTATTCACAACACTCATTCAAGCCACTCATAATTGAGTATAACTTTAATTCCACAGATTCAGAGCCTCTAGCCTTGCATCCCCTGCACTCAACACACACACACACACACACTACAAATAGTAAACAAAATAATTTTAAAGAAAGAAAGCCTACATTTTTACAAGATTTTTGGGAGAGATGCATAGAATTTGGGAAATCAGAAATCAGATAACTAAGGTCTATAAAAGGAATAGAAAAATATAGTAGTCAGAAAAAGATGAGCAAGCAAAAATTAGGGCTATGTAGATGAAAGTTTCTGTTCTACCCAGTCTCACAGACATTCAGTCACAAATAAATACACAGAGGCTTAAATTAATTATAAACTGTTTGGCTTATTGTTCAGGCTTATTCCTAACTACCTCTTACAACTTAAATTAACCCATAATTCTTACTATGTTTAGCCATGTGGCTTGGTACCTTTTCTCAGTAAGACATTCTCATCCTGCATCCTCTGCTTCTAGATAACGACTGCATCTCTGCCTTTCCTCTTCCCAGAATTCTCCTAGTCTGGTGGCCCCACCTATACTTCCTGCCTGGCTACTGGCCAGTCAGTGTTTTATTAAACTAATATGAGTGACAAATCTTTGCAGTGTACAAGAGTATTATCCCATAGCAGGCTATTTAGAAAGAAAAACAACCAAACCCAAGGAGCCTTGTTTGAGGACAGAAAGTGAAGTGAAGTCAAAAAAGAAAGGGTGAGGGAAGGGCAGCAATGGAGGGAGAGAAGGAGGGAGAGAGAGAGAGAGAGAAACTTTGTGAGTTGGGGAATGATGGGACAAAGCCCGGTTTGTGGAGGTTACTTCCTGAACTGTCAGATAAGCTAGGGGAGCAAGCCAGTAGGGAAGACTGGGAGCGCAGCAGCCAAGCACTTCCCCCAGGTTCACACGCATGCTCATACAAACTGTAAAATGTTGAAAGCATGCTGTGCTCTCCTCTGTTTTCCATCACCGCTGACCTTACTCAGTACAATGCAACAGGAGCCTCCACAAGTGGACGCTCCCCCATACTAAATACATACAAACTGCTCCAAGCTTGGCTGAAGAGCAGCTGAAGTCATCTGCATACACAGGTCCAGGCTTCCTGTCTGGTTTTTCTCTGCATTTTTCATATTGTGATTCTCACTGCTGCTTTTTAGAATATTCCTCAGGAAGACTTTGTTGCTGTTCCTGCTTTCGACTGTGGTGGAAGCATGCACCTTTTCCTTTTTCTTGTGACTACATCTTTTGACAGGAGAAAGTCATAAATACTATTGTAACTTCACAGAATATCAAAGAATAGCAGAACAGAATCACCGGCAGCCGAGTTTGCAAAGACTGGGTCTGTAGTGATATTTTGTTTGTGTTTTAATAAATAAAGCTTGCAGAGCTAAGCCATTAGAGGCCATGGAGTGGTGGCACACACCTTTAATTCCAGGACTCAAGGCCACCCTGATTGAATCTGTGTAAAATGAGAAACAGAACTCACATAAAGATGATTCCAGCAATTGGAATCCCATGCCTTTTATCCCAGTGCTAGGGATGTGGAGACAGGAGTGATATGGCTGGACATAAAGACAGATATATAAGGAGGAGGAGACAAAAGCTCATTGGAGTCTGAGGTTTGATGGAGACACAGGGCAGTCTAGGCTGTCTGAGGATCAGCTCTTCAGTTTGGGCACTGGTAGAGGTAAAAGGTCTCTAGTGGCTTACTGCTCTGCTTCTCTGATTGGCAGCTTTAACCCCTATATCTGTCTCTAGGTTTTAATTAATTAAGATGACCTAGAACTCATGCTACAGAGGTTTCTAATACTATAGAAACTGAATCAGTGGCTCAAAAGCTAGTACAAAGTCTCAGTATCTTGGTACTTGATTGTCAGCTAGTCATCTTTAAATGTGTCCCTTCACACTGTGGTAGTATCTTACACATCTTTTAGAAAGTCTCTGCCTCCCAAGTGCTCAGATTAAAAGCATGCTCCACCACCACCTGGCTGTCTTTTATTTTTTCAATTTTAACTAATTAATGAACAAAAGTAATGACTTCTCTATGGCATCTCCTTTAATCCCAGCACTTGGGAGGCGGAGGCAGGTGGATCTCTGTGAGTTCGAGGCCATCCTGGTCAACAAGAGCTAATTCCAGGACAGGCTCCAGAGCTACAGAGAACCCTGTCTCGAACAATAAGATAAAAGAAAACAATAACAACAACAACAACAAAAAATCCTCAGTAAGCTAAACTCTTAACAGGCACTTGAGGCAAACACTTAAATAGAACACACAGAGAAATAAAATGAGTTATCGAAGTGTAACAATAGGGCATTTGTTTGTTTTATCATTTATTTATCTATCTATTTATTTATTTTTGGTTTTTCAAGATAGGGTTTCTCTGTAGCTTTGGAGTCTGTCCTGGAACTAGCTCTTGCAGATCAGGCTGGTCCCCAACTTATGGAGATCTGCCTGGCACAATAGGGCTTTTATATATGGCCTCTAGTTATCTGGAGAAAGTGAAAGTTTAACAGGAGTTAAAGATCACTAATGACCAACAAACCCACCATATGGCATGTACGGGTAATTTAAAGCAAGCACACAGCAAAATTGAGCATCATGAATGTAATTTAGATGTCCCCTCTGAGAAGTGTGTCAAGATAAGTGAACTATGATAGGCTGAACTCAATATCATGGAAAGGAGGAAAAAAGATGAAAAGCAAAGAAAAGCTAGTTTTTACATACCATAGTAGCTAAAGAGAGCAAAAATGCAATATTCATTGTATAGTTCAAAACTACAGAACATAAATGTCTTAATGAATTAAATGGTGAAATCAGAATAATGAGTAAGTTGCAGTAGCAGAGAGATATTTCTCTTCAACCAATCTACCTATGTATCTATAGATGACAGACAGATAGATAATGGAGAGATTATAGATGGATGGATAGATAGATAGATAGATAGATAGATAGATAGATAGA
>LOEQ01003474.1:91292-107894 GCA_001685075.1 Bramus lutescens
GACAAAATATTGTATACATAATAAATAAATAAATAAATAAATATTTAAAAAAGATATGGCCAAATATGTAGCTTAATGACCATGACCTAGTTAATATCTTCCTTCCTCCTCCATCCATCTCTTCCTCCCTCCCTCTCTTATTTTTTTTCAGTGAACACTCATGCACAGCACTCCTGTGGGAAGGAAAGCTGGCTCTCTCCTTCCACCATGCTGCTTTCTGCGATTTGACTTGGTGTGTAGGGGTGAGTGCCTTTACCTGTTGAGCCAAATCAATGGCCTTCTCTACTTTCACATCAACAAGAAAATTCAATTTAGCACCAGAAGTATGATTTCCTCTGATTTAAGGGGAGAATTCACAAATACATTTCTCTTTTCTATTTTTTGCCTCAAGGCAACAACTGTCACTCATGACTGGCTTGATGACCTTTGCTGGAGATTTTCAGGGGCAGCCCCAAACAGGAAAGCACCTCCATTTTCTAAAAATGACCACTTTATTAGGGCTGTAGCTATGCTAAGACTTAACAAGTTTCTGTGTCAGTCTGGGTTTGCAAAGTGGTTTAGAGTGACTTATTTATTTTTTTAAAGAGATGAGTTATCTTTTAAGAATAAATGTCTCATTTCAAACTGCTGTTCAAATATTCTAAACTGTCATATCATATCCTCATATAAAATATACTTTTGTCCTTTCCTATAAATTTTCTATAACAGAATACAACATTATCTACTGAGTCTCTTTCTTTCTCTCTTCTTGAGATAATCACATCCTTGGAGCATTATAAGGAAAGACATGTCTCCAAGCCACTATAATCCCCAGGAGTGTGATTGCCTTGTGGTAATTATACCCTCTTTCAAGATGTCTTATGCTATTATTATGGTGCCTTATTGCTCAAATACCACAGAGATATCACATAATGTAATTACCTTACCTTATCATGCTTTAATAAATAATTTAGGAAGGATGGTTTCTGCAGAAATCCTGTTGATAGAAGCCAAGTATTCAAGGGGAGGAGGCTTGTGAGATAGCTGGTGGTAATTTGCAGAACTGAAAAAAAAACAACGGAAACATTAACACCAGATATTATGTCACCATGAGTGATTAAACAAATGCATGCGGCAGAATATATCAGAGTGTATATCAGCCTGCTCTCTGGGCATGGGGAGAACAGATTGCCCATCCAAGTGTGAACACTTGGCACTTACATGTCTTTTGTGAGATGAGATGTCTGATATGTGTTGTCTGTCCCTGGACCTTCCTGTGCCTCTTCATCTAGTGTAATTGTTATAAAGGCGAATCAATATGTGTTTGAAGCATGAGCTGCTATGTAAAGAATAAGCCTCCCATAGTCATTGACTTAATAACATTTAATGATTGTTTTTCTCACTTGCATTATTGGAGATGCTGCATTTCCTTTTAGCTTATTAAATATGTAACTACTGTATTGATCAGTGATCTAGCAGAGAATTCTCAGTTTTATTAAGAACTGTATGTACACGGAGAATGACCACCAACTGTATAATAACATGAATATTATTTACTTAAACCCTCGGTCTGGACGAGCAACTGTCTAGCTAAAATGGTGAGGCCCAGATTCTACAAGAGATACCCACACCAAAAATGAGATAAAGAACAAATGAGAAAGACATACGAAGTCTGACCTCTGTGTGTGTGAACACATTTGTGTCTGTGCACCTACATACATGTTAGTATGTACACACACACACTTGCAAAAAAGCCCAAACTTTAAACTTTGAAAATAAAAAAAATGGAAAAAAGATACTAGAATGCAAGCAAAAAGTAGAAATGTGAGCTGGAATATCAGACAAAGTGAATTGAAAGGCTGCAAGTACTAAAGAGGACATTGAAGGACTTTGCACAAAGACAGAAAGAAAAATTATGAAGAATATATAAAAGTCATAAAGTTGGATGCACCAGGAAGATAGCAGCTAAAAATATAAAGCAAAATATTCAAAATGTACATTGACCTTGATAAAAAGCAATTATGGGGAAAGAGTTTATTGTATCACATTCAAGACTTGCACAGATATAACGGACAAGAAGTAAGTGATGGAGCAGAGACAGAATGATGTGTCCAATAAACTAGGCTTTATGGGTAGATACACAATAAACTAGGCTTTCTGGGTGGATACACACAGCAGTGCAATATTACAGAGCTGCATTTATGGTGAGAAGAAAACATTTTTTCTTATCTCTATGATGTATTTATAATAATTAGTAATATCCAAACCATAAATAAAATATTTCTGTTGAAGAGAATTTTAGTCTACAATCTCTGATCACCATACAATGTAATTTTTAATGCAAAATATCTGTTTAATGTTCAGTTTCTATAAAATAATGTGTTCACGTGCTCCTTGGGGCTGAAGAAAGCAAAAACTGAAATTATCAGCAGTCTGAAAAGTAAAGACAAGTAAATATGCCTTTGATGGCTAGGATTTAAATAAGCTACTTGGAGGTCCACAATAAAATTTCTTCATTTTTAAAATCCCTTAATGAGGATCCTTGGAATTGGACACTTTCGGGTTACTTTAATTGTTCCACGGTATCAGGAGTGTCATACTGACCTCAGTTCGCTGAGTTTGTCTCACCCCCTACCTGCACCCTCTGAATCCTTTGTTTCTGGGTGCCACACTCAAGTTTCCTAGCATGCCCCAGATAAAGAGATAATCAGTCATATAAACTTTTATTCTCAGCTCTATGTAAAGAAATTTTAAAACATAGATATAATGGTCAATAGTCTAGGAGGATACCCTTTACTATAGTGATGAAGTTTCTTACAGTAGTCTGTTGATTAGGCAAAGTGATATTTGTTCCATGAATTTTGGGAAGGAGAACAAAATCTTAAGTCATGACTCTCTCAAAGAGAAGAGGCAGAAGCAGACACAAACATTGTTTGGAGTCCCAAATCAAGTTACAAATACTAGTGGCATAAAATGAGACTCTCAAAGTGGGAAGCTGGGATTGGGCAAAGATCATAATGACACAATATAGAAGATACACAAGACGTGTTCAGCTCAGTGAGATGAGGGAACTAAGATGAGCTGCAATCAACAAACTGGACTTTACTAAGCAAACTGTTAGAACGGGTGTTATGCCCAAATCTGCTAAGTCCCTGCAAAAGCCAACAAGGAGACTGAGTCCTGTATGTAAAAGCAAAGAGCCTATTATTTTAAGTAAGTTTTCAAACTTAGTCTCTCCGCATGTCCAATGTATTGGAATAAATGGAGAGCCCCAAGCTCAGTTAGAATAGGGTTTTATAGTAATAAAGGTGGGGGTGAGGGGTTTCTGAGGTTTAGGATCCCTGAGCAGCTGACATTTGTCTTAGGGTGTCCTTGTGAATGTGTTTTGGCAGGTGGTCCTATCTACAGCAGTTGGAATGTTAGGCATTTCCTTTGAATGGTCTGTTTTTGGTTGGTGATTGGGTAATCTCAGCTTGTGGTTTTTCCTTCAACCAGGTATTACTTCAGGGTAAACCACTGAGACTCAGGCCTCCATTTAAATTTATCGATGGCTGAATCCTACTCTGACAGGTGATAATGGTTGGAAGTAAAGAACTTACTTTGGGAAACCTGCCCATACTTAGCTTATCCTGGCTGACTCCCACACAGGCAAAAAAGCCCACTGTTTATGAGAAGAGCTGTTTGCTAAGGTGAGCACACTGGGTAAGATGGATTTCAGCAATGTCCTCAAATTAACAGCAAAGTAGTTTATTGATTGGCAGCTTTATCTTCCTGGGCTACGATTTTCTGGAAACAGCAGTGGAGCAATGTTGACATAAGGGGTTTGGATCGTCATTTCTGGCAATAAATGATGTCAAAAGTAGGTGTTTTCATCTTCAACCCAAAAGTACCCCAGGTGAGATAAAATACTCTTATGTCTTTCCAAATATGAGCCAGATAGCTGGACTGGAGAGAAACAGGAACTTCCTCTGTGTTCATATTTAAGGAGAGCATAAACCAGTATTACAGGAAATCTTTCAGGACAGGGGATGAGGAGAGTAAAACTTCCCAGTTCCTATTTCCTTTTTCTGAAGTTCAAGTAGTAGCATTAACTCCGACAACTCCAAATTTCCCAAATCCGGCAAACACCACAGCTGCTTGTGTATCTGTGTAAACTCTAAATCACGATACTGAAAATCAGGAACCAGAAATTCAGAACTCCTGAGCCAGAAAAGTTATTTCGAAGAAAGTAGGAAGGATCAATATGGGTATATCAATTAAGTACAACTTACTGTAGCAATAGTCTGCAAAGCAAAAGGTAATGATTATTGTTGGGTCCAGTCCAACTGGTCCGTTCATTCCTGAGAAGCGGAGTGTAGATTGAGGGAAAGAAATAGACAAGAGACAGAAGATAGAGTCGGGAGGTTTCCCGTAAATACTGTAACAAAAACCCTGAGTTTATCACTCACAGTTCTTATAGACCCCAGTCAAAAGGCAAGGGCTCAAAACTCCCATGATGCAAAGAACAAGCAAGTGTAATTACCTCCTTACATCTCAAACACCTGGTAACCATGCCCTGTCAAACATCCTGCTGTCTGGCTTTTGAGGATCAAAACATCCAGTAGCCACACCTTTGGTCAAGCATCCTGTTGTTCTTTTGTTTGTCCTTGAGGAGCAATAATAGGTTTGAACTCTCTGATCTTCAGTCAAGATGGAATGGATCCAAAATTGTGGGCACTCACAGATGATTGTCATAAATATTAAAGACGCATATGACACTAAAATTTCTCGTTAAAATTTTCAGTGTCTTAAATTTCAAAATAATTATGCTCACTGAAAGAAGAGAAGCCGCAAACCTACAATAATGGTATCTAAAGAGTATATAGTATTCTATTCAGTTTTCATTAAATCCTATTTTGAGAGCTGATTTAAAATTGCAGCATATTAATAGTCATTGTGCAGGAAGTGGGAAATATGGATTACAATGAGAATGAGGATATATTCATAATCACGACTTTGGCAATGATTTCACAGGTAGACACAGACATCCAAAGCTACAAAATTCTAAAATTTGATCACTTGTATATGATATTAGTTATAATTAAATCTTCTCCAGTACTAATTCTTACAAGGAGCTAATGGTTGTTGTGTATTTGATGGCATAGTTCCTGGGATAATATTGACAAACTAGATGTAACCAAGAAAGGTAAGTAGCAGATCAGACTAAAATCAAATAAACTGTATTTACCTTTGGCTCACTCTATATCTCTCTGTTCATATCCTTAATGGTAGAAAAGAAAAACTGGAATGTGTTCTTAACACTACAACCCTGGAAGAAACAATATTTTAATGGGGATGTCATCCTACAAAATGACACTTTGGATAAACACAAAGCTAAGTGGTCAACAAGAAAGGAGTCACCATTTCTAAAGTGCTAGTCAATTTCAGACTCTTAAGTAGAACCTGAATTTATTTGAAACTACTTTACAAATGTGAGGAAACATAGCTAGAGCTGGAGCATGAAATAGTACATCAATCAAAGATTCACAGGATGCCACAGACACCAATGAAAAGGGAGGTTAAGCATCAGCCTTGCATAACTGTCCATAACCCTTCTCTTTGCTCTCTCCCTTCTCCTCTACAAGGAGACCCTGTCTCCTTTATAAACTGCTCACAAAACACCGTGTTAGAAGTTGAAATGCTTCTGCATCTGCTCTTTTTCACTGATTAGCTGCGGGAAACTTGGTACCTCTTAACTCCTCAGCTCCTGAGGTAGAAAATGCATGCATGTAAGAAACACCTGCCCTACTTATTGTATAGGTCTGCTGTGAATTTGAAGTGAGATCGTGAATACAAAAGTGTTTTTGAAACTACCGAGTGCTTTGCAGAGAAAGGGATTAGTCTTTGCCTTTATAGTAGGAAAGATTTTATTTCTGAAAGCACTTAGAGCAATTTGGGTATTTACATAATAGCTCAGAGAGTGCTCTTGTAGCGTAAGACACAGGGAAAATCTAGCTCCCCGCTTGTACATCCCTTTATATCATCTTCAGATCCTATTTCATTGTCCTACACAAAGGGAGTACTAAGTAATTTTTGATCACATAATTTTGATTCCACGTTTGATTACTGAATGCCCTACTTATCGAGCACTTTCCTTAAATTACTGGAGAGTGCTAAGAATCTCTTCATGCGAATGTGTTAACTTCTAAATTTCATGGAAAATTCTAGAAGGAGAGGAACCAAGGTATGTCTAAATAAAAAAAATTGTTCAGCGCAATTTCTATCAAGCAATATACCTTCTATAAAAGAATCTGTTATTTTTAATGAATAACTTTGAGGTATTTCAATGAATGAGTGACAGGGAACCATGCTATTGCTCAGCTTTGGAGAGGCCTGTATGTTTGGATATAAGTATTTGAAGTAGATTGTTTGCACAGACAGATTATTTTTTTAAGAAGATACACATGACCCTCTAAAAGAAGAATCACTACATTATACCATTTCTTTAACAAGTTTAATTTATAATGTACCATTTTCCCTTTGAAGAGAGACACATGCTCACCGTATTCACTAAAGATACAGTTTGAAAGCTGAAATCCTGTCTCTCAGCTTCTGATGAACTTGACAATTCGGGTTTTGTTTTTCTCTTTCTGCACAAAGGGCCAAGTGAAGTGTCCCCAGAGGCAAAAAGGGTTTGAGACATAGCAGAAAACTGGAAATTTTGTTGCATGAATCTAGGTGAGATGTGATTAGAAACTTGAATTTCTGTGAGTCCTAGACGGTGTCTGCAAATGAAATCTAGTGCGCTTGATGTTCAGTCCTCAACACTAAGCATTCCATGACCCATATTTATCACGCCGCTCAACACGAGACATTCAATTAAGTGTACTCAGATTTCAATACTGAGCTAGATTGGCTATAAACCCAGGAACGCGTGCAGATCGTATTGTAACTCCCTCCGTTTTCTTTTGTACTCCACATTATTTTTCACGTGAGGCCATAACTGCATGCTCCTTTATGAGCTCTTCCTTAGGAAACCCTGGCGGTCTCACTCCACCCCCTCAGCAGGATGCTTGCTCAAATCATCTGAGCAGACTAAACTTCTGGTGTCCTGTTAGTACTGCATAGAACTGTACTGCTAGAATTCCCTGCCAACACTGAAGATAAACCCATACCACACTTGTCCTTCCTGGTCTATGATTTTAAGAAAAAACACTTTGTCTTATAAAATCCACATTCTAAATGTCCCAGTGACTTCAACGTAGAGTAACTTTCATTCTTTGGGAAGGAATCCCACTCCCTTGCGATATGTTATTACCAGGGCCAGTCCTAACCATCTGTAACAGATGGGACTTTCCTTCATTATTTCTGTTTATTTGATTAGACATGAATACAATGTGACTATGTTTGTGTCACTTTGGCCCACTAATGAAAACTAACCATTGAGGTTAATTTCTAACACTCTTGCTAGTTGCTATAGCATCAGATGGTGTGGTATTGTTTGCATACCACCCTGAAAAGCAGGTACTACTCTAGGACTGCCTCACACTGCCCTGTATATTACCATGTAGGGATGGTGAATGTGATGTTGGTAAGGAAGGGGCCTTCTTTCTGAGGCCAAAACAACAGGCACCATATACACATAGACTCAACAAACCTCTGAACACAGCTACTCACAACCCCCCACCAATAGATGACTATAAAAACAAAGCAAGACAGTAAACGATATAGTTTTGTAAGGCGACAGGGTTCTACCAAGGCAAAAAATAACTTAAGTTGAATTAAGATTGAGATACCAGGGGGTCATAATCTAGCACAGTCCGCTTACTCTAACTTCTGTAAACCAACTAGGAGAACAAAGATTTTTGTGTATGTGAAATCATCCCAGATATCCCGGGGGATGAGAACTAAGAAGAAGCCAACATATAAAACAGAGAACAAGTTTTTCTGCAAATGGGACATTATAACCAGTGAAGAAGAATTAATAATTATTTACATTAATATCATACATTTGGTAATGAAGACTTTGACTAAATGCCAATGTAAGAGTTGCATAGTAGTGTTTATAAAGCATAAAATAAAAGTAATAAACCTCAGTGTCAGGTAAAAGAGTCTTCACAATATGAAGAAATCAGGGAAAACATCATAGAAGGAAAATTTTTAAAAAAATGAATCCTGGTATTACTAAAAATGTCAATAATTGAAAAACCGATGACAATATTTTAGACTGACAATATCACACAGAAAAAAGTGAAAATTCATGTATTTTACAAAAGGAAGAATTATACCAATGAAAAATAACCAATAATTTGAGTAACAAAACATTTCAAAAGTTTCACATTAAAAGTGTCCAATGCTGTTAAATAATATGATTAAGATAAGAGGGGGTGAAAAACATTAATATGGGAGTGTTTGTTACATCCAAGAATGGAGAAGAATTTAAATTTTCCATAATGAGAGTGCATCACTTACAAGAATCAAATGTCAAATTGATTCATTTTAACCAGTTCCGAAAATCAAACTAGGATAAAGTGACATGTTCCAAATTCACAGAGAAATCTTTAATTCCACTATTCAGTAGCTATTATTTAAATATTAATTTGAAATAAAGATATTTTAAATTTCACAAAGCTGCATGTAAGACCTCAGGTGTGCAGACACCCATGCTTTCCAGGATTCAGTTAAATTGAGATTCTCCATGAAAACTGGTTCAGCAAGAGGACAATGTGTTCCCCTAGAAAATTCCAAATTATATATAAAACGTAAGTGAATAATCAAAATACCCAGAACCTTTAATAAATAACTTCTTTGAAAAGGCATGGTTTAAGCTACAATCCACAGAATCAAGGGATTTGAGTATGGAGTTAGGGACTCAGGCATGGGCAGATAAATCTCCTTAAGAAAAGTTAAACAGAATAGATACTTATAGATGGAAAGGGGTAGAACAAGAGAATCAAGTGAGCATGGGGAGGGAAGAGGAGGATGAGGAAGGTAATTGGGAACACAGGGAGGCACAGTTAAAATTAAGGGTCATTTGAGGGTTAGTATGGAAGCCCAATACAGTAGGTGCTTTCCAAAAATATACATATTTCAAGATGATCTAAATGAAATCATCAAATGATGGAGAAGACTAAGCCCCAGTTGGATATCTCTTGTTAGCAAATGATGCTTCCAGTAAGAGGACTGGGTTGCACATAATTGAATTGTTGGCCAAAGTGGTCCTATGGGAACCCCCAAACCACCCAGGATGGAGCCAAAATTATAGACATCTCTCCTTTTACCATACAGGTCCTTTGCATATATATTATGGAGGAAACTCCAAGATGCCATTGAGATTATTTTATGTTGGTCATTTACTGCTGGGCATGCAGCCTACCTATAAGAGTAGTTTGTTTCCCTGTCTCATAAGGGCTTTTAAAAAGTATTAAAAGTAAGGCAAAGGATAACCAGCCTATAATGCACAATCCCAGGGAAGCTAGATAACAAGGAGAACCCTAAGAGGGACATACATGAATTCCCCTGGTAAGAGGGATCTCTGAAGAAAATTTGGAGTGTGGAGGGAGAAAGAAGGGAAGATGGAAGGGGGGGAAGGGCAGCAGGAGGAGAACATGAGGGAATGGGATGCTCAAGAAGGGGAAGGATAGAAAGAGAAATAAAGGAAAGAGATATTTTGATTGAGGGAGCCATTAAGGGGCTAGCAAGAAACATGGCACTAGCGAATTTCCTAGGAATCCACAGGGATGACCCCAGCTAAGACTCTAAGCAACAGTGGAGAGAACGCCTAAACTGGCCTTCCCCTGTAATCTGATTGATGACGACCTTAACTGTCATCATCGGACCTTCCTCCAGCAACTGATGGAATCAGATACAGAGATCCTCCAGAGCACTGGACCGAGCATTCGGGGACCAGGAAAGGGAGGAGTAATGATATAAGTGTGTGTGGGGGGGTCAAGACCACGGTTGTGACACCCACAGAAACAGCTGACCTGAGCTAGTGAGAGCTCATTGACTCTGCACTGATAGTGGGGATCCTGCATGGGACTAAGCTAGGCCCACCGAATGCAGGAACAGCTGTGAGGCGTCAGCAGTCTGTGGAGCCACTGACAATGGAACCAGGATTTATCCCTAGTGCTTGATATGACATCTTGAAGCACATTCTCTTTGGAGGGATACCTTGCTCAGCCTAGATATAGCAGGGAGGGCTTGGTCCTGTCTCGAAGTGACATGTCAGATTTTGTTGACTCCCCATGGGGAGCCTTACCCTCTCTGAGGAGTGAATGAAGGATGGGATGAGGAGAGGGTGGGTTGGATGGGGGGTGTTGAAGTGGGGATGGCTGTGTGGGAAGAGAAAAGATTGTATTAGAAAGAAAGGAAAAAAGAAAGATTCTTATTTTTATTCAATATATTTATGTATAAATGTATGTATGCATATATGAATACAATCTTAGCTTTGTTTTCAGTGAGTTTATAAAATGTAACAAGAGAGATTGGTTGACATCTATATATATAATATGCATATATACGTATTTCATATATATAAAAGAAAGGATTTACAAATATGTCCTATCCCTCTCTGTAAATTAAGATGGCTCTTTCATTTCCCAACTGCTCCAAACCCCAATAATCACACAGAAACTATATTAATTACAACAATGGTTGGCCTTTTAGCTCGGGCTTCTTATTAACTAATTCTTACATCTTAAATTAACTCATTTCTATTAATCTGTGTATCAGCACAAGGCTTTGGCTTACTGGTGAGGATCTGGCATCTGTCTCCTTTGGCAGCTACATGGCCTCTCTCTCACTCCACCTACTTTCTCTCTATATCTATGTTCAGATTTCCTGCCTAACTTTGCTCTGCTAAGCCATCAGCTGAAGCAGCTTCTTTACTACCAACAGTAACAAAACATATTCATAGCTTATAGAGGGGAATCCTACACCATCTCCCCTTTTCTGTCTGAAGAAAAAGGGAGGTTTTAACTTTACCACAGTAAAATTACAATAACAAGATAGGTATCAAGTAAGAATTACAGTTACAATCTTATATCTATTTTATGTCCAGATCATTTTCATGTGTGACTTTTAGGATCTGTTCTTTCTGTCTTCCATCATTTTCCCTTCTGTGACCAGCTAATATATTCTCGCTTTGCTTTTTAATGCCCAGTTTTGGGTTCCTACCACATGGCATACTTCTAACTAATTTATTTCAAGTTGTAAGTAAACATCATTTGACAATGACATGCATCTTTTCCAAAAAAAAATAAAATAAAAATATAGTCTCTAATACTAAGAAATTCAATTCAAAACATGAAGTTGTTTTCTCCAGCAACCTGGAGAGTATGTGAAAATTTAAATATGGAGGCAAAGAGCTTCTCCATGCCTGTAATCTCTTCACACACATTTAAGTAAGCCTGGCTCAGATTGCGTTACTTTCTCTGTTCAAAAACAAAATCATTATGGCTTCTGAGAAACTGGTGTCTTTGTCCCTCATGTGAGCAATCTCAATAGCTTGAGAGGATGAAAATCCAGCACATGCTTGCATGATCATTAGACATGACACATATGCGTGAAGCCAGAAATTTGCTGAAATGGATTGAACAGAAAATTCCAGTACTTGTAACGTAAATGACTGGATACATTTTCAGGAATTGAGGTCACTCTAAGCAAAACAGTTTATGAACTTGGCAATAACACAGTGGCCAAAATAGAAACGAGTTATCTGCTGAATGCCATGTCCTAAACATCGCTACAATAAGCTGTTGCGAAGATGAAGCTGAATGTTTTCTGATTTTGAAGATGTTATGTTAATTTTAACTATGTGTGTATGGGGGTGGCTATGCTTATTAGTACAGTGCCCACAGAGTCCAAAAGAGGGTGTGGGATTTCCTGAAATTGGAGTCCCCTGGCATGGTGCTGGGAACCCACCTTGGGTCCTCTGCAGGAGCAGTATGCACTCTGAACCACTGAAGTTATTACTTGCCCAAATAAGGGCACTGCCGCCTTCCAAAGCAGGAAGAGAAGTTATGTTAATGAAGACAAAGAGATGGACCAATTGTGTTCATTTTTGGTGGGAAATGAAAGCCTTTGATTATTCTAAGTCTCAGTAACCTACAAAAGCTACCAATATTAGAAAATTTATTCTAATATGGCCTGAAGTGTTGTTATAACGCTGTAATGTTACAGTGAAGCATTCTAATAAATGTGGACTGGGTATTCAAATGTTAATGGTTGATGGATAGTAACAGCTAATGGATAAATATAATGAAATAATACATATAAATAATTAGTGACTTGATCAAAGGACTTTTGTCATTTGAACCAGTAGAATGATTTGGAGATTTGACAAAAGAACAAGAACAAGACAGAAAAGAGGAGAGGGAAGACAACGCTCGCGTTTCTTAACCTCTCGAATGTCTTGTGAAGTTTTGCCCAAGGCCCAGTGGGATTCAAAGGCCACTGAAAACCGTTGATGGCAGGATAGCCTTGGATATATCTTGGATATATCTTCGAGTCGCTGTTGCTACTTCTCTGGGCTTCAGACTTTGCTCCAAGGATGGAGAATGAGGAGCCCTTGGAGTTCTCTACAGACCTGTGTGGCAGAGACTCTCTCAAGCCCAAGGGTTGTGTTTTCTCCTCTGATCACCAAAGGTTTTCCTGAGAAAATCTGGATAACTATGAAATTCCTCTGGCCGTTGTATTTCTCACTTTCAGTTTTTACAAGCAATGAGTTTTACCTTTCTAATCTAAAGCCTGCAGAAATCAGATATGAGTTTAGCTATGATCTAAATAATGAGCACCAACTGCAGGAGCCTGTGTGTACTTTTTAAGCTAATGCTTCTTGAAGAAGTGAGTTTGGAAGCAGCTGCGTTCTCCACTCTAGGCTTCCATTTTGAAACTCTTTTTGAGATCATAGTGACAACTTAAGGAGGGAGGGGGATATTGATTCTGGGTTTGTGTTTAAGTGAATGTCACAGGACTAGAAATGGTTTGGAATTCAGGCCACTTTCAAGTATAGGATGGATTCTTTTTTATAATATTTTTAATATTTTAAAATTAAGATATAACATCCCCCTTCTCTTTCCTCCCTCCAGTCCACTATAGACAAGATTCTTTTAGTACCGCTTAAGCCCGAGAAAAGAAGACCATTCAACAATATAGCTGATTAATTCAAAAACATCGCAAGTATTACAAACACATATCTCCAGTCTTATTGGGTAAATTGTTCCAGTGGAAATCAAATTACTTACTTGTTTGTAGAAACTTGGGAACTGTGACATGCGCAGATCACAGAATAAGCCTGCCTACTTTTGTTTTTGAGGGTCTAAGACTTCATACTTCTAATTAGGATTTTTAAATAATATGCAGTCTATTTACCTGCCTTAAGTCCTCAAAAACAGAAGGCTTCTCTTAGACCCTGTTCTTCAAACAGCAGACTATGGCCTTCCTCTAACTCTACCATTAAATAGTCTTTGAGTACAGGATCACTGGAAGTCAGGGGCCAACACACATTATATCAGACTGCTCTTTCAAACTGGAGATTTTGAATATCCTCGGTGTACTTCAGGTCCTGTGCTGGACTTGTCCCTCGCTCCTTCTGAAATCATGCCTTGGAATTAAAGTATATACTCTTAGGCCTAATTGGTGACCAAGAAATCATCCTGTATAAGAAACTTGGCATGCATTCTTGATTGTCTGCGTACACAGACACAGCTACTTTCTAGAAGTTCAGGATTGGGGCTGGAAAGGGGCTCAAGAAGAGGAAAAAGAGGAAGAAAAGGCAGTTGTGTCTTGGCAGCGTTACTATTCTCTTGTGAAATTTAAAGGAAGTAAATAACTATTATAGAACTATTTGTCCAAAAAATAGATACAGCCCAAGTGCTCATCACAGCACTAAAAAAACTAAAAAGAGACAGTTGGCATGCTCGCATCTCTCTTTCTCTCCCTCCCTCCTTCACTCTCTCCCTCTCCCTCCCTCCCCTCTCTCTCCCTCCCTCCATCACTCTCTCCCTCCTTCCTTCACTCTCTCCCTCCCTCTCTCTCCCTTCCCCCACGTGTGTGTATGTGTGTGTGTGTATGTGTGTGTGTGTGTGTGTGTGTGTGTGTGTGTGTGTGTTAAGAAGGCTACTGGCTCAGGAAGTTTTGATAAAACTCTTTATGTGAGATAAGTGAAATCAGTATTAGTAGAGCTATTTCTATGAAAATCTTACATTCTTAACCATTTTTAAAAGTGTTTTATCCTCACCATGAGAAAACAAAAAGAAGCCAATAAATTAAAACTAGTGGGAGGTAATCTTGATGGAAAAGACCTCACTTTTGACAAAAATGGTAGTTAAGTGTTAATTTAAATAAGTCTCAGAGGAGTGGCTCTGTCTTTGGCAGAAGAAGTTGGTTATTGGTCTGGGAATGTTGCTCGGTAGCAGAGCACTTGTCAGGTATGTTAAGGCCAATGATCCAATCCCTAGTGTGGAAGACAGCAATCAAAGCTGATCTCATCACATCTCGTTTGCCTTTGACTATAGAAAATTATTAGAAAAGAGGTGTCAAGATGTTAATAGCTCAAGGTAGTTCTAGCTGAATTATCTCTACTGAAAATTTGTATATATTAAATAATACATACAATATATATAATATTTAAAATTATAAATATTTAAATTAGCTATGTATTTACATGTATATATGTTTTATATATATATATATAGAGAGAGAGAGAGAGAGTCAATAGCTTCTATAACCATCTTCTATTTTTCTAAGAAACCTTGTCTTCTGAATAGGTAGATATTGACATTTTGGGAAAAGCTTTAACTTTTCGTGACTGGTAAATCAAGGTCTAGGGTGGAAGCTAAAAACAAAGACGGGTTGTTACTAACAACAGTGGCTAATGCTGCCCTGGTCATACCAAGTTTGAGAGAATATCCTCCTAATTCCTGGCAGAATAGTCTTTAGGTGAAGGAAGCACCCTTTCTGCCACAGGATTATGAGAATTCTGACTCAGCATGTTTCATATTGACTCCAGATTCTGGATCTCCTAACCAACTAATAACATGGGTGCCTCATAGCTCTCTACACAAGATACTTCGTCCTAGTTCAAAAACGTATGCAAGGAAAGACTAACAAACCAGAAAGGAAACCAGAAACCCCTCTCTCCTCTCCAGTGTGCATAGGTAGAAAGTAAAACAGCTATTGTATAGCCCATGACACCTCACTAACCACCCAACTTCATGTTCTTTCTCTCTCAGACCAAAAAAAAAAGTCAAAGTTTGGAGTCAGCCGGGCAGTGGTGGCACGTGTTTAATCCCAGCACTTGGGAGGCAGAGGCAGACAGATATCTGTGAGCTCGAGGCCAGGCCCCAAAGCTACAAGAGAAACCCTGTCTCAAAAAACGAACAGCAACAACAACAACAAAGCTTGGAGTCAGTCTCTTTTGATCGCTATACCGGGACATGCGCATGCCCTGGAGTGTGGTTGATTGACTCCATGAAACCTCTCTTAGAAAACTAATCTTTCCCCTCCCCAGCAGGTATAGGCTGCAAATAGCTTCTTGGTTAAGAGTAGGAATTTGTGTCCACTGCCCCTTTGACGTGATGGTAATGAAAAGCATTGTTTTAGAATAGCGTTTTAGGAAAACCATGAGACGCTAGAAAGGATTCTAGGAAGCAACTGAGGCCAGTTGAAACTACCGGTTCATATAATTGCCTGTGCAGAGGCCAGCGTCAGAACGCAAATTCATGGTTCCTTAGATTTCTTAGCTGGCTGGGAAAACCTCACAGTGAAATTAACGTTTCAGACAAAAACAGCTCTGGTTTCTATAAAGGCAAGAGGTTCTTATAATGATAAGATGAAATCACTTTGTAATTATTGGGGCATAGTATGTAAATTGGCTGATCGTCTTCTAATGGTAAATTGCCTCTATTGACTACTTAGTTTAGTGTCTTCCTCTTAGCCCTACTTACAAAATTTGCCCTTTCGGCTGTTAAAGAGACAACATCAGGAGCTTTAGAGTGTGCCATCACCCTGCTCAACACCTGGCTTTCCCAGTATGTTCCAAAAGCCACTGTTTTGTGGGCTCCAGGGAATACCGCCTACAAGATGAGCTCTGCAGGGAGAAATAAAACGTGGGGGCAGCATCCTACCTTACTGAAGCTTGCTAACTGTAAGTGAGAACTTCCCACTGTGAAACAAAGCCATTGCCTCCCTCCGCCTGGTTCCTGCTCTCTCAGTTCCTCACTCTCTCCAACACTCCTTTTATCCTAACCGACCTCCTCGGAGAGTTTGGTAACCCTAGGAGAATATGTGACATTTTAAAATATGTAGAGGCATAACGGTGTGCAGATGCAAGCACCCACACTCGTACGGAGGCAAATAGGGGATACTGGGAATCTTCTATCACTCTTGTTCGTTTGTTTGTTTGATTTTTGGATTTTGATTTTTTGAGACAAGGTTTCTCTGCAGCTTTGGGACCAGTCCTGGAACTAGCTCTTGGAGAACATGCTGGCCTCAAACTCACAGAGATCTGCCTGCCTCTGCCTCCCGAGTGCTATATAGTCTCTCACTGAACAAATACTGAAGCTTACTATTTCAGTCCTTCCAGCTAGCTAGCAAGCTCCCAGGATCACCAGACTCTCTCTCTCTCTCTCTCTCTCTCTC
>LOEQ01003475.1:9934-28841 GCA_001685075.1 Bramus lutescens
CCAACTTTTATAGTACTATGTAGAATGCAAATGATTGATCTACATGTTATGTGAACAGTGAGTGATCGTAGTGGTTGCTAGGGTTTGTAGTCCTACCAGTTCACGCTTCCGCCTACAAATCTGTCTTCTGTGCACTGCCACTTGGATAGATGGCTGGGCCATACACTGCTAGAGAGCCAAAGCACTGCCAAACTCGGTTAGGCAAGTTCAACTGTACAACATACTCGTTGAGACCTCTCCCCCAGGGTTATAGTATTTGTTCAAGACTGCTAAATGAGCATCTAAGAGTGCAAATAAAGGGACAGGCAGCCATGCATTTGTCATTTGCACAGTACACTCTGAGGATGCCACTTTCTCAGAAGCGGATGAAAGCCAGGAAGCATCAGGAAGCTCTGCTCAGGAACCTGGCAGGGTGGAGGACTCCTTTCTTCAGAATCAGGCTTCTGTGCGGATTGCAGCTTCGTCTTCTGTGGACTGGTGGCTCCTTCCCAAAGCAGGAGCTTCCCCGCCCATCCTTACCTTAGCAGACTTTTGTAGGAGTAACAATTGTGGAGCCACATTGTGATAAAAGTGCTTTTTAATATGATTATCATACTTACTACAGGTAAAATTCATACTTATCGAGGCTCTTAATATGTCTGAGTTAGTGTGCCAGATAATTATTGCATTTGAAAAGTCAGTGTAAGCAATGAATTGAGGTTTGGCCAAGAAGACATGTTAGTTAACAGTCTCATTCCTGTCTTATCGTCCTAACTAGCTCTGAAGTAGAAAGCCCTTTACCGGAGCCTCACATTAGAGCTCGGTTTCTCCAAGGAGAAGATCTTGAATCTTCTCCCCCAAGCTTGAACTAGTGTCCTGGCACTTCCCCCACCCAAGTGTAGGATCTGAACTTGGGGATCAACACTGATTTAGAAATGACTTTTGCAGGGTGGCCGGCTTAAGGCTACTGCCACAACCAGCACCGAAGCTAGGCCTCACATTTGGTAAGGGAACGCCACTTTCTTCCCTGTTTCCTCTGCCGAGATGTAATGTCAGTTCGTAAGACAACTCTCACGACCGGAATCAAATTGAAGGCCTACACTTGCAGTTGACAGCTATTTCCATTTGACATGCAGCATTGGGAAAGCCCGGCCTCACTCTGGTTTCCTGCTGTACTTTTAAATATTAGCCCAAAGCTGATGGTGGGGTCTGCAGTAGAGCTCGGCAGGTCCTGCCCAATACATTCCACTCTTTCTGGTGGGAGAAAATATCTTTAAAATCGTTTCCCTCTCTTCAATATCACAAATAAACACCTCTCCTACTTTATAATGGTCCTCTGAAAATTACTTTGGAGTTAAAATTCATTCAGGCAGTTATTAAACAGGTGTTGATTAACTGTATTCTGTGTTGGATTCTGCAATGGCTCTTCCTGCCTCTGCCAGACATTCCGAGGAGAGGTGTGAGAGTCACAGGGCACTTTTTTTTTTTTCCTTCAGAGACAGGGTTTCTCTGTAGATTTCGGAGTCTGTCCTGGAACTAGCTCTTGTAGACCAGGCTGGCCTTGAACTCAAGGCGATCCACCTGCCTCTGCCTGCCAAATGCTAGAATTAAAGGTGCATGCACCACCGCCCAGCTCCACAAGGCGTATCTTGAAGTTAGAACATGTACAAGAAGAAAGATGTCCATAGTTTTTGTTCTCGAGTAAAGCTTAGTTTAGTGACTTTAGGGCAGAGATGAATCTACATTTAACTTTCATTATCCCTCTGTTTTTAGAGTAGGTACAGTTTATGCATATGGCACGTTTAAATTTTGGAATAGCTTAGCATCAATACCTATACAACTTCCTTGACCTCACTATCTCTATCATTTAGAGGGTGGTTTTACTTACACTGTAACATAATTTTGGTTCCTGTGCCTGAAAATTGCATAGCTCTAACATTTAAGTATTGTTTTAATTATTTAAAAGAAATATTTGCCCAACCTAAGTCATCCTCTGTAGTAAGTTTCAGTTGTGATCAAAGATGTTTAAAACATAGCAGACACTTGACATGATCATGCTTTATTCTTTCCTTCCAGGTTTCCCCAGTTTTACCCCTTTCTGTGTACATCTGATTTTGCAAGGATTACTTCTATGTATGGTACCAATAATTTTGTTTTACCCTATGGGATAAAGTCGTCAGGTCAGTCACAGTGTTCTTATTCTGCCTTTTAATTTGTGTGGTATTTGATGCAAGCTGCATGTTTCTGTTTCCAAATAGCTCCCAGGAGATATGATTTGGGGACAGGGCAAAGAGAAAAGAAATTAAAGTTTTAAACATAAATACTCTTTTAGAGGGAGTGTAGTGGCAAAAGTGGTTTGGATGTTTTTGTTGTTGTTTTGTTTTGTTACTGTTTTTGTGGTAGTGGTGGTGGTACTGGGGAAAATGGATTTCCCTCTGTTCTGTCACAGAGGGACTTAGCTCATATGTCTAACATTTTTATAGTTTAGAATTAGCAGGATAACCTTAAAGGGCAACTTCTTCCCAGCCCCTTCATTTCACCTTTGCCTGTGTGTTCGTGTAGACACATGTGCATATACATGTGAACATGTGAAGGTCCTAAGAAGATCTCAGATGTCGTTCCTCACATTCCCCTCTCCTTTATTTGGAGGCAGCCTCCTTTACTGGCCCAGAATTCACCAAGTAGGCTCGAGTGTCAGGCCACCGAGTCTCGGGATCTTTGTCTCCTTCTGTCATAGCCTCCCCTATGCTATGAGTGCAAGCACAGGCCACTGTGCTGTTTATGTGGGCTTCAGGGATTGACCTAGGGTCACATACTTGCACAAGCACTTTGCTGACTGAGACTCCCCAACCCCAGTTCTCCTCTCATCTATTTCATCAGCAAGGTCTAGATCCTTAATATTTTACCTTTACTAGTATGTGTTTATTTTCATTAAATCAAGAAGGAATTATCCTGCCTCTTAACAACACAGCAGTTTTTCCCCACTCATCAGGAGCTTTTGGGACTTATATAGAAGGAGGTTTAGATTTTGGGGAGGTCTTAAAAAACCAAGTGGTGTCAGTTATAATTTTGTGATATTTTACTTTTTCAACTGATTCTGCTTTAAAATTGTGTGTGTGTGTGTGTGTGTGTGTGTGTGTACTATTTGCAGAAGGCTAGGATGTAGCTTAGTTGATAGAGTGCTTACCTAGCATGGTTGAATAAACCAAGTATTGTGTCCATACCTGTAATTCTGGCACTTGAGAGGTGGAGAGGCAAGAAGATCAGGAGTTTTAAGGCCTCCTCAGCTAAACAGAAAGCTTGAGGCTAGCTTGGAATATATGGAATCATACATATATATATATATACACATACATTCACATATACATATAAGTATATATACGTGTATGCACACACGTATGTATGTGTATCAGAGATTTTGACTAATGGGCTTAAATTCACTGAGTTCCATTTTATGGTTCAGAATCATCTGACTGCTAATTTTTATTACTCTTTGTGACTGTTTTTACACTGATCCTCATTCTCAGGAAATAACTTCAAAATATTTACTACTTTGAGTGTGCTTTTTGAGTATTGTGATCAAACTGTAGATAAGTTGTTAATTTTTCACTGATCATTTCCAACACAGCCATGGTGCTTAGAAAGAGTCTGGGAGCTGGGGAGTTGGGTAACTTGCTGACTCTTGAGAAGATATGGTTAGCCTTCTGTTCATGATGCTGTATTTGTTTTCCAGCGGTATATTTTCGAACTGTCCTTTCAAAACTGCAGAGTTGTGATCTCTTTGATGAGTTTGACAAGTGAGTTTATTTCTTTCTCTCTGACTTTCAGCTTTATTTAAAGTGATTTAAAGTATTTGCCCTAAGAAATGCAAAGTGCATATACTCTGGATGATTCTACTGGATGTGTGTTGTTAAAACTCCAATAGTTATTTCTGCTCTTATTCCCTTGGAAAGTAAGCAAGTTATGAAATTAATATAGAAGTTGCAGCATTGGCTGGCTCAGTTTTCAGTGTTTCAGTGATGAACAACAGGAGTTTCTACCTATGATATTTTTGACCCATATCCATCATCTCTAATTTGTTTCTATGAAAGAATGAATTCTCCTGTACTGTTAACCAATGCAGAGCCTCCATCCACAGTGGTTCCCCACACTTTCTGTGCGTATCCCCAGGGCTCCTAATTGTTGACTATTGAACTTTGAAAGCAATTCTGCTCCTTTTTGTTGAGAATTACTTTTGAAGGAAGCAGTATACATCTTATATCTCTAAATGTTGCTTTGTGTGAAGAAAATTTTCTTGCCAAGATAATCCATAGAAACTCCATTGGATGTCTTGGTCGGTAGGCTTACTTTTACAAAGGTGGGCTTATTTCAAAAAGTTTGAGGATACAATTTAGAATTTCGACCATGGAGTAGCATAAAGAATAAGATGGTCTGTGGAAATCAATCCTGTACTTAAGAAGGGAAATGGTAGAATTCTTCTTGTCCAAGTGGTGCTCCTTGAGAACCGTGGAAACTGTATTGGACTCAGATGTGAATGTGGAACTTAGAGCACAGAGTTGGATAAGAGTGCTACATTTTATTGAGATCTTTCAGTTCTGCGAAAGACACAGATTATGGAAATATGGAATATGTATGGTTGGTCTGTTGCCACTTGTTATAATTTGTAATTCAAAACTATGCCACCTACTGATCAGTTTCAACTTATTGCATATCAAGAAATTGGTTTTGTTTTTTGTTTTTTGAGACAGGGCTGCTTACTCTGTACACCAAGCTGACCTCAAACTCAGAGATCTTCTTGTCTCTGCCTCCCGAGCCCTGAGATTAAAGGCATGAATCACTACCACCCAGCCACCACATATCAAGAGTTTTGAGTTTTGTGCATGTACACATACATACACACACAGAGACATATACTTATACAACTCATATTTTACATAGTTTTCATTTGTAGAGTTTTGATTTGTGAAGATGGTTGGCTTATGTCCTTTAGTCAGTTTCCTCTAATTTTGCAAAAGGTGAAAGCAAGGCTGGACAGACAGATAGCTTGCACTAGCTGGGAAATGGCAGAGCGAGGATGAGAACAGAGGTAGCTGCAGCTGCAGTGCTTAGATGTCCATGCAGAATGCAAGAGCAGGGATCTGAAAACATCTCTGCAAATGCAAATTGTCCTATTTGAGAGTCAGCGAGTAGAAGTTTCATTCTTGTCTCCTTTTACTGTTGCTAGACTGTTTGATTCTGCTGCTTTCCTGGATATCTCAGACTCGATTGGGCTGTCCCCACTGTTTCCTCTACATTGCTGCT
The DNA here is from genome assembly GCA_001685075.1 of Bramus lutescens. Taxonomy (NCBI): domain Eukaryota; kingdom Metazoa; phylum Chordata; class Mammalia; order Rodentia; family Cricetidae; genus Bramus; species Bramus lutescens. The sequence continues at coordinate 15,215 of LOEQ01003475.1, forward strand.
AATGCTGCCACTCCCATCAGGCTAAGTCTGATCCACCCACTGGAAACCTTCATCTTCTCCTCTCTGCCCTCTTTCTCATTTCCAGAAAAAAATAACATTTTTGTTGCTCTTTCAAGTATAAGTGCTTTAAGGTCACATTAGTTTGCTTCAGATAACTAAATCAAAACTGTCTAATGCTTTGGTAGATTCCTTTGTGAAGGGGAAAATGTGAAGTATCAGTTAAATTTGTAAGTTGGATACTTTCATCTTTCTCATGTTTTCTTTTTTTTTTTTAACTTGCATGAAGTTTGCAGGCCTGCCCCAGCAATTCTATGGTCATCAGGGCCAAGGCTTCTTTGTGTTGGACGCTGCTGTTCTTCAGTACATGGCTTCTTCCTTAGGGTTCAACATGAAAGCTGGAGTCCAACCTATTATGTCTCCATTCCTACCAGAAGGGAGGAGGACTGGGCAAAGGACAAGAACCCCTTCTTGAGGCTTGCATTCTGCTTGTGGAGCTCTCAAGAAGCCACACATAATTGTTCACTGTACCTGTTGATGAGCTGGAGCCAGAAGGGCCAACATGGGAGAGCTCTATCTCTTGCCAGTTCCAAATTTAGCAGTTTTAGCTGGAAGCTTGTCATCTGAAGCCATTATTTATATCATGGGGATTGGCAAGTCTCACAAGCTGGAGCTTTTCAGACTGTCTCCTCCTTCTCCACCCTCAGAATCAATTAAATATGCCCTCTCGGCCACTGATGACTCTCATGGGGTAAACTGAGTCACTGGCCATGGCTGGCTAGAAAGGTGATGGGAGATGTTGCCTGTTGTCTAGATCATTTTGTGCCCACCTAGTAAGCCTGACATCCTGAGTTCAACTTTGGGTACATAGAGTGAAAAGAGAAACCCGAGTGTTCTCTCACACACTAAATAAGCAAAATGTAGTAATAATTTAAAAAGTATGTCCTGTTGTAAGGGTGGAGGGAAGTATGGTGATAGTCTTTTTAGGAGCTTTCTCCATTGTTTCTTTGGTCCCCAAGTGTTTATGTGCCATGGAGGCTCCTGAAGTCAACTGGGATAAATAGCCCAGCCACGCCTCTCTGCGCTGCTCCTGTGCTTTCTTACAGATAAAGATTTTTCTCAAATCACCTAAGCTCAGGGAGCATAACTTCCATGCCCAGTGAGCCTCACTAAAGACAGACATTATAAGAAAACTGCAAGGAACACTTAAAACAAGCCCATAATCTAAATTTATGACGTCTTTGTTGTCCATGTCACCTCCTTGCTCAACCCTGTCCTGGCCTCAGGAATATTGCAACCTCTCCAGTGGAATTTCATTCCTCCCCAGCGAGGAGCCACAGAAGCCTTGGCAAGCAGAACTGCAGCTCCCACTTAAAATGCACAAACTTGCTGCCCACCCCCAGCCACCAGATGAAGAATGCTTTAGTCCCACAGCCTAGGTAGTTATACAGTAACTACATATAAATACCTACTAAGGGAAACACCTGTATTAAGGCGGTTGGCAGCTAACTGCGTGGTGGTTGTAGAAGCTGTCTAGCTGCTCGCTGAAGTAGAACCCATTATGTAGGCTCAACAGAACTGGGTTGGATTGGTTGCGAGGAGAAGCAGGGAAGGAGCCTGTGGTGAGAGTTGGAAAGAACAGAAGCTTGTTAGAAACACTACAAACGTGGTGAAGGTCTGCATCCCGTCCACACTGACATTCTGCTGAGTGAAGGGCTGCATACCTCCAAGCCCGTGTAGGGTGGAGGAGCTGAGAGCAGAGGAAGTTGTGATCAACAGTGGGTTCATTTGTGGTAAAAAGCACAGGGCAGCCACTACCTGTTTCCTATCATCTCTGCACAGATGCTAAGATAAGATACAAGAGCTGAGGCTCCCCTGTCTGAAACAAAATGAAACAAACCAGCAAACAAAACCGCCCCCAACATGGAAGACGTCAGTGGTTTCTGTACTTCATACAAACTGTGATGAGAGGGGTCAGATCATCAAGCCACATTCCTAGAGGTACTAAGGGAGCATGAGTAGAGAACCTGGCCTCCATCCCTAATTGCACACTATTTTAGGGTTTGGCTTCAAGGAATATAGATTTCTGACTGAACATGCATTATTGTTCTTGAGTGGCTTTAAGTCTGCAGGTTTGTGGTTCCTATAGGGTACCCGCCANGCTTCACTGAATAAAGTGTACAACCTTTTGGAGTGCCAACCCATAGTTGTCTGACTGAAGCTTCCTGAATTTAGACTATGTGCAGTCTTAGCATCTTTATGGCATGTCTCTGGTTGAGGGGTTGAATAATGGCTCAGTGGTGTGAGGAATCCAAGGCAGAATCTCTGTGTTTTTTTTTTTTTTCTATTTAGGTACAAGATGGTGGCCTCTGCTCTAACCTTATGTCATACAGTGTCAATGTCTAAGCTGAAAGGAAGGGGCAGATCCCACACCTCTCCTCAGAATGTCTGGTAGAGACAAGAAGAGCCATTACAGTATCCAGCACAGAATACAGTTAGTCAACACCTGTTTAATAACTGCCTGAATGGATTTTAACTCCAAATCAATTTTCAAAGGACCATTATAAAGTATAAATGTGTTACTTATACCATTCTCTTTTCAGGGGCAGAATCTTTTCTGAAAGCATCTGACAGACTCCCCTACTATCTGTTTGATCATATGGGATGAGTCACATGGCTGCCACTAGACCAATCAGTGTGAGGGATAATGAGCTCACCATTGTAGGCTTACAAAAGTAGGCTTCTGGATTATTGATAGCTTGACCAGTAGGACCTACTATAGATTCTTACACTAAAGACAGCATGACATGTTTTAATGTATTGCATGTTATCAAGGTAAAAAGAGAACATCTAAACTCACTCAGTAATGAAGACATATCACAGACAGTTTGTAATAGTAGCTACAGTTTATTTTCTGTGTATTGTGTGGAGTAGTGACTCAGCCAGGGGTTATAGCCCTGTACAGTAGTGACTCTTGGTCTTGCCTGATTTCAGGAGAAACATGCCTTTTATCTGGGGGATGTGAATCCTAGCCCTGCTTCCTCACTAGCTGTTGAGGTTCTACTTTTACAAGTTCTGACACTCTGCAGCTATTTGATTAGTGGATAAGACTCTTGGGGGTCTGTGTATTTCCTTACTTTTTTTCCAGGGTAGAGTAACAGAAATCTGCTTCTCCACACACTTTGGGAGAGTAATGTCCACACACTTAATGTGAGAACTGAACTGATTTTGAAAACCCCTGTAAATGCGTGAGTGGTTTATTTGGAATGACAGGCAAGAAAAAGGACACCACTCTTTCTTCTAGGCACTCAGAATTCACCTTAGCTATTTGTGCATGAAGATGGTGCTAAGTAAACATTATTGATGAGCCAGATGGTGGTAGTGTACTCCTTTAATCCCATCACTCGGGAGGCAGAGAGGGACAGGTCAATTTCTATATGTTCGAGGCCATCTTTGTCAACAGAGCAAGTTCCAGGACAGTCAAGGCTATACAGAGAAACCTTGCCTCAGAACAAACAAACAAACAAACAAAAGCAAACATGATGACGTTACACAATCCCCAGAGGATTCTGGGAATCATTTCTCATATCTAAGGTGCCAGGGCAGCCAGAGTCCAAGGTCAAATGCATCGTAAGGGGCAGGAGGGCATCAGTTCTTTTACAGAACATGAAAATCTGTTTGGGAGCTGTGGTCCAGGCAGCTTGTATCATTCTGTACCTGCCAGAACTGCAGTGGAGCTATGGATAAGATGCTACTGGGAACAGGCCATGCTAGCACTACCCTCAATTCCCTGTAACCTATATGAGCTTCAGTAAAGAATATCAGTCTTTGTGGTATCTTTTCCTCTGAGGAAAGATGTGATCTCAGTGACGGGGTTTCCTCTGGATGCCTGGGGAGTTTTTCTTCCAGCAATGGTCCTTTCTTTCCCTGTCCCTTGTAAAGCTGACAAAGATGAGAACAGAAAATGGAATTCCTACAAGCGTTTGACACTGAGGTGTGATGCCCAGGAACAGCACTCTGCGGGGGAGGGGGAGCTAGTTGTAGAGGACCCTGTAGAAGAGATCTGCCTCCCTGTATCTTTTGTTCTCTTGGCTGACCTTGTTAGGAAGGCCTGTGGTAGGTCCAAGACTTGCACTTTGAGGGGGGAATCAATGTGCTGGCATGACAGATGGTGGCTGTTTGTGATCCTTAGGTCATGATGCCACATACAACTTGGTCCCGTAGGGTGGTATACTCTAGGAATACTACGGTTCACCCTGTCAGTGCATTGCAGCCTTACGGCATTAGCCCAGTTTGGGGCTGAGCCAAGTTACCTCTTTCGGGAATGAACTTCAGAGCTCCAGCCTGAAGGATTCAGAACCTGGAATCCTTTATTGAAACCCCAGTGTAAGTCCCAGAGGGCATGCTGGGAGCCTTCACTCCCAGCAGTGCTTGTCCTTCTGTGGTTGGTGTATTCAGGACTGTAGTCTAGTATCAGACAGGAGTTCCAGGTCAGGATAAAAGTTAGAGCCCTTAGATTACTCCCTCTACTTAGGGAAAAGCAGTTATTCGCTGAATAGAAGAATTGAAAGTGGCCTGGCAGAGCTAGTTCCTGTCAAATTTGTTACACATAGAAACCCTATCTCAATGCCCCCACTTCTAAATAAAGAGCTGAAAGTGGCTTTCTGTCTTCAGTGAGGGCTGAGGGGTTAGACTGATAATCACTGATACTCTTCCCTGATCTCCATTCAGGCTGTCTCATGGAAACAGCTGTTGCTTCTAACCTGTAGGTTCTGAGCCACCCTGTCTAGATGCCCAGGCTTGCTCAGGATTTCCAGGAGGGGTGAGGAAATGGCAGGATTTGCAGGAGGGGTGAGGAATGGCCAGCTTCAGCAGGATCAGCCTGGGAAAGAACTGACCCTGAGTTTCTGGAGAAGGAATTGCTCCCTGTGGCGGGCATTTGTGGGACAGACCTCCTGAGGAGAACAGCTGTAATACTCTGAAAAGAGGCTTTGACAGTGGTACCCTCCCTCTAGCAGTGAGGAGCTGGGAGCTTTGGTGAGTTGGGCTTCCTCCAGTTCATATTGAGGTCACACTTGTTTATAAAAGTCTCTAGAGAGAGCTTTCTTTCTCTCTCTCTCTCTCTCTCTCTCTCTCTCTCCTTCCATCCTTCCTTTTTTTCCTTTCTTAATGCATGCTACTACTTTGTTACTTTTCTCAACGTAATATTTTTATTGATTATTTGGAAATTTCAAATAATGCACCCAGACCACATTCACTTCCCAGACATTTTCTTTCTTAAAATATGCAGAGCTAAGAAGACACCTCCAGAACATATTGTGATGTGTATTGATTATGCAAAGATTTGTGGCCACACTTTTTATTGGATATTTTTTATTGGATAATTTTATTGGGCAATGCCCCTGTCTTTCAGCCCCCAAATTCTTGACACCCATAAAACTGTTATTTCTTGTTCTTATCTGGTGAAGTAGATACTGATGCCAGCAGATCTCACAGTTGTTGAGAACTAAGAGCCTCTAGTTAAAGTGTGTCAGAATGTTTTGGGGACTGGGGCTGGTGAGATGGCTCAGTAGGTATAGGTGCTTACTGCCAGTTGTGGTGACCTGTGTGTCACCAGCACCCACATGATGGAAAGAGAGAACCAATGCCCATAAATTGTCCTCTGATCACCACACTTGTGCCCCCACATGAGAGAGAGAGAGAGAAAGACAGAGAGACAGAGAGAGAAAAATATAATTAAAATGGGCAAAGAATTTTATATTCTTAGAAGTGCTTTTGTAATAGCCATGTTAAAACATGACATAATTCATTGAAATATGCAGGTCTCTGAAAATGTTAAATTTGATTACAGATTGCATACATCATCTGGGTTTTAAAAAAGGTTTCCCCACTCCTATACTCTACAGGTTTAAATATTACACAGCATTTGTACAGTTTCGCTATTAAGGTTTTAAGTCTTAGAATTTGGGGGTTGGCTCTGCTGCTTGCTTGAGGACCAGGTTTGTCTTTAGGTTTCCCCTGTTAGGAAGGAGCCCTTAGCAGACTCCTCTGCTCGTCTCCTACAGATCTATCATTTCTTAGGCCTAGTGGATGATGGTCAGAGCAAGAAAATCCCAGGCCAGGGTTACTTTAGCCGAGGGCCAATGCTGTCCCACCCCAGGGTTTGAGTCTGCCCTGGAAGTCCCCTTTGTACTCTACTTAAAGCTTTTTTTCAGAAGCACAGTGAACAATGTGTTTGGGTGAAACACCAAGAAGCAGTCATGTTTAAGAAATTCAAGTGGGCCCAGGCATGGTGCAGAAAGCCACCCTTCCTCTGCCACATTCCAAACTGGTCATTTCCACACTCATATGATGCAAGAGAAGGCTGGGGGCAGATGAGGAGTGGGGAATACTGGCTTAGAATGTAGATAGTGATGTAATGTGAGCTAGGCTAGCAGGACCCGCAAGTTTATGTTGATGGAACCCCTTGGCACTCCGAAAGTTCAGAATCAAATGCTAGTCCCACCTGTTTGGAGTTTGGACTTTGAGCGATACATTTCCCCCTCAAATTTATTTCTTCATTTGTCTATCAGGGGCTGTCAGGCTTCTCTCTCCAACCTGGTGATGTTAAAGAACACAGGAGAGAATGGACGTGGGCATGAGGTGTTAAGGGTTGACATCAACAATGATGATATGCTTTCCCCAACAGCATTATTTTTCCCGAGTCTCTGGACCTCAGGCACAGTTGGTTATTTTTCTGCTTGGATGACAAATGAGATTTCACTTAGTTCTTGAAAGCAGGAATGGGTTCTTGGAATCACTCCAAATCATAAATGTGATTTTTCAGTCTCACACTTGTTTGTTTGCTCCACAGTGTGCCATGTAAAAGGTGTGTGGTGGTTGGTAATGGAGGCGTGTTGAAGAATAAGACATTAGGAGAAAAAATCGACTCCTATGATGTGATCATAAGGTAAACATATCTCCTATTTGCTAACCTAGAATTGCTTGAAAAGAGTGTGGCTTCCCACTCTAGCACAGCTATGTTTTAAAAATGACTGTTTATGCACCTGATTATATAGCTTTCTGCCTTGGTTGCTGGGTATAGTAAATGAGATTTCAGATCACTGATTTAGCAAATATTTAATAAGTCCACTTATTATGCCAGGGACAAAGTTAGCCACAGGGGAGATCATAGCACGATAAGAATGTTCTTGTTGTGAGGTTTATATTCTAAAGCAAGGGGAAAAACTAATTAAATATATAAGAAGATATTATAAGTTTAATACAGGCAAATAGAGATGATAAAGAATTATCAAGTGACTACTTGGGAAAGGGTGAAATTTAAGCTAGACCAAAGGACCCATATAGGACTAGCCATATGAAGACAATGGGAGCACTCCAGACAGAGAGAATCTTTTGCAGGTTGGTGTGGGAGAATTGTCTGTATTCTGTCAATCATGTTTTAAATAAACGCTGATTGGCCAGGCAGGAAGTATAGGTGGGTAAACCAGACAGGAAGTAGAACAGGAGAATGCTGGGAAGGAGGAAGCCCATTCCTCAGCAGTCTTCCCCAGATCACCGAAGAAGCAGGATGTGACCGCCCTACCCCGCTGAGAAAGGTACCTAGGCATAACATAGATAACATGGTTAACATAGACAAGAACAATGGGTTAATATAAGTTACAAGAGCTAATCAGGAGCCTGAGCTAATGGGCCAGTCAGTTTATAACCTAATGCAGACTCTCTGTGTGATTTTTCTTTGGGGTATGCCAGCTGTGGGGTACCGGGTGGGACAGAAACTCCAACAAGCAGGCCCCTCATGTTACAGCAGTTCCTTAGGAAGCTTTCATCCTGACTTTGTGAGAAGCAACAGACAACCCAAGCTCAGAGAATGGTCTAACCAGAAACAGGAGGTGGGCAGAGAACAGGCTATGCAGGACATTTAAGATTAGAAGATCGTATGTTAATTTAAGTCCTTTAGGAGCTTTTGAAGCCTATTAGATAGGAGCTGCAGGAAATACGTTTATGTCTTGAAAGTATTCTGGTGGCAGCAGACCATGGACCATGAGGGACAAGGCATGATAGGAAGCGTCAAGAGAAGTTGCTGTATTCAGGCAGTAGATGCATGGGCAGAACTGTCATGGCCAGGAAGAAGGGAAGTGGCAGACAAGAACGGGGTTATGGAAAAAAGGGCATCAGGATTTGCTGCTTCATTAAATAGAGTACTGCAAATAGAGGAAGCAAGGACACCTCTGGCTGTTTTCAGCTCCACTGATTGACTGGGGAGTTACAGCATTATCTAGCAAGTTTGGGAAACAAGTTTAGGCTCAGGTTCGGAAGAAAATAAAAATTTCTGTATTATTGTGTTATCTTTGAGATGTCTTTGAGATATGTAGTAGGGAAGTTGACAGTCACATAAAGAGGTAAAACTTTTCAATAGTGACTGACTCCAGAGCTGTATTTAAACCAAGGGCTTGGTGAAACCCTTTAATACAGTTACTCATGTTGTAGTGCTCCCCTCCCCAGCCATAAACTTCCTTTGTTGCTACTTCATAACTGTTGTTTTCTACTGTTATGAATCATAATACATATTTGATATGCAGACCATCTCGTATACAACCCCTGTGAAAGGGTTGTTGGATCCATAGGTTGAGAACCCCTGCTCTTGGGCGAGCTGGGCAGACACCTGAGAGAGTCTGGCACTGATGTTTGCAGCTCTTAAGACGTAGAGTGATCTACCAGCGAGGCATGAAGAAAACGGGATGACCACAGTTGCCAATAACAAGGCGATGTGTTTCAGAAGAGGGGTCAGCTGGGTCCAATGATGAAAAGCTGTGCAAGGGCAGACGGGGCAGCTGGATTGTCTACCCAGCAGTCACTGTCACCCTTGATCAAAGCTTCAGGCGGGAGATGGCAAGATGCCCAACTGGAATGAATTGAGGAGAGAATGAAAGATAAGCGGGAGAAACCAGTATGGTCAACTATTGAGAAATGTTCTGAGCAGTTGAAAATGAACTGGGCCCTGGAGGTGATTACAGAATCTAAGAAGGCATAAGGTTAAAGTAGTTGAGTAGTGAAGCTGGTGTGATAAAAAGAGGCCCCGGGGTCAAGAGGGTGATTCATTTTCTGTAATGGAAAGGAGACCTATGCAACTGTTACAGCTACCAATAGTTCCTTAATCATAGTATGGGCGGGATCTTTTCTATCTCTGCTGTCTGAATGGAAGGGGAGCTAAAGTTGTTATTTGGGTAAAATTCTCTCCCTGTCTGTGTCCCCCTCCCTAATCTACCCCCTTCCCCGTATGTTAGAGGTAGCTTTAAGCAGCCACTGTACATGGTGACCAGACCACATACTGGGAAGACCTTGCAGTGTGCCTGGACACTGCCTGGGTTACAAGCTGATTTCTGCAAAGCAAGGTCATCTTACTTCCTGTTTATTACCCATTTTGAAGGAGCTGTGGTAATTTATAAAACAATTGGATTTTTCCTCTTTCCCACTTACAGATGTTTAACTCTGATAATTTTTAGAACCTTGGCAAGACTTTGTAGGGAACACCATGGGGACATTTTTGAAAGCTACTGCAAGTGTCTTGTATTACACAGAGTTGGTGACAAAAGGGTAAAACACTATTTATCCTCTCAGGGGACATTGTTTTGGAAATAAAACATTCCTTTTTATATAATGCCTTTATACTGTGTGCACAGTGATTGTCTAACATTGGCCTTAAGCATACACTGATCCAACAGTAGATCTTTTTACTGTTTATAGTTCAGTAGCCAAGGGAATTTGTCTAATTGTACTCAGAGTGATACAGAATTTTTATGTAGTTAATTTTAGAATGTTTGTGCCTGTTGCCCGTGGAGACCAGAAGAGGGTAATGGATCCTTTAGAACTGGATTTAGGAATGGTTGTGAAGCCAGCATATATCAGTGCTGGGGACCGAACTCCAGTCCTCTGGAAAAAGCAAATGCTCTTAACCACTGAGCCATCTTTTGAGCCCCAGAACACAGTTTCAGTGGGTCTTCACACTAACTTAAATGTGATTCTTCAGGCTCATCAGTCACATGGGTGCGCATCCATATAGTTTTGGGTTATATAGCTTATAGGCATATAACTTTCTCAGGAATTCAGGGCCATTAATTACAGATCCAAGGTCGGTTTGTATGATTATCCGCCAAAGTCTCTTCTAACTCTAGTAATTCTGTGGTTTTGTAATCTCATTTCTTTTAGTCCTGTGTAGATCAAACTGAATGACTGATGCCGTAATTAGTTTTCGAATACGACTGTCTCATGAAAGGAATCATCTCCCTGGTCATTACTGTAAAATATTTTTCAGTTGTCTTGGTGCTTCTGAGTGCAGGAATCATGACTGATGCTCATTCAATTCTGAAGCCTCAGAACAGACAAAAATGGCTCATACTCCACTCATCCTGTATATATTGTTGTCTTACTATCCACAGAATGAATAATGGTCCTGTTTTAGGACATGAAGAGGATGTTGGAAGAAGGACAACCTTCAGGCTTTTTTATCCAGAGTCTGTCTTTTCAGATCCCACTCACAATGATCCCAATACCACGGCAGTTCTCATTGTCTTTAAGCCACAGGATTTAAGGTGGCTCTTGGAAATAATGAGTGGTACCAACATAGTAAGTTGGCAAAACTATTTGGTTCCAATTACTTTCAGTATTTCCCTTAAAGAAAAATGTATTCACAACATCCCATTTTCTGTGTCCTTTATTTCAGAACACTAATGGTTTTTGGAAGAAGCCAGCCTTAAACTTGATCTATAAGCTATACCAAATCAGAATATTAGATCCCTACATTATCAGAGAAGCAGCTCATCACCTGCTTCATTTTCCCAAAGTTTTCCCCAAAGATCAGGTATGTATGTTTCATCACATAGTTTTGAACTAAAGACCCAGCTAAGGGGACCGAGGGACATTAGAGCTTTTGGAAACTAAGGACCATGGTTTAGATGGCATTTTGTTAGGACTACAACTGTGTGCAGAAATTAAACACCAAATGATATTGCCAGATGTTTTACAGGTTGCAAAATAAAGTGAGTAGGGTGTGTTTGTGTTTGTGTGGTCTTCATAGATTCTTTTTCCAAAGGCTCAATAATTCATTTCTTACAACCTCATCTTCGGAGTTGTACAGCAAGGCCAGCATGACTCATGGGTGCCCAGCAGCCCTGTGTACAGAATAGCTTCAAGGACGAGGAGGTAGCTTTTCAGAATAAAGAGAATTGTCTCAAGCATTGTGTTAGTCAACTTCATGCTACACAAAATAGCGGAGGTATGCCACTTAGGAAGAAGAAACTCTTAGCTCAGGTTTGAAAGGTCCTACACATGCTGGAGGTAGCAACCATTGTGGGAGTGTGTTAGAGTACTCATAGCTCAAAGGCTGGGAAGAGGAAGGGGCAGTGTTGATCATGAGGCCATAGTAAACAGAGCATCCTTACATTTTATTGATAGTCTCAATTCTCCCAAGGCTTTGCCTTTTCCATAGCAGCTGGACTCATGTTAACAATGTTTCGTTTTTGGTCAAACAACCACAGCAGGATACTCTTCAATTCACAACTGCTCTCTAAGCTAAAACTACAGCTGTGTTTGAAAGACTTCCTAAGATACTAGCCATAGTGTATTATGTTCTTTTTAGAGTACTGTGTACTCTTTGGGGCTTGAGTCTTAGGACATAATGATGGCTTCACTATTTATCCTTTTAATGTTTAGAAATCCATTCTCATCAGACTAGGTATGTCTGGGAAGAATGTAGCTTATTTGTATTTTTAAGTTCCTGATTTCTTCTTAGAAACCCAAACACCCGACGACAGGAATTATTGCCCTCACACTGGCATTTCACATATGCAGTGAAGTTCACCTTGCTGGTTTCAAGTACAACGTTAACAACCCAAACAGTCCTTTACACTACTATGGGAATGCCACCATGTCTTTGATGAACAAGGTAATTTTTCTTTTTTACTGTTTAGAAAACCCTTACTTTACGAATTGTGTGTAATGTGTTCATCATGTTTGTAGGTGCACACATGTATGGGTGTCTCTGGGGGTGCGGGGCAATGTGATGTGTTATTCCTCACCCTGTTTTTCTTTTAGCTTTATTTTTTTTATTTAAAGGAAAAAGTATCTTTTTTCATTATACATACCAATCCCAGTTCCCACTCCCCCCCTCCTCCCATTCCTTCTACCTCCCCCTCCATGCCACTCCTCAGAGAGGATAAGGCACATTGCTTTGGAGAAGGTCCAAGGCCCTCCCTACTGTATCTAGGCTGAGCAACTCACCTTGTTTCTTTAATGGTCTCTCACTGGTACAGAATTTACTAAGCAGTGACTAGCCAGTCCCAGGGATCAGCCTGTCATTACCTAGCCACAGCTGGGATCACAAATGTACGCCACCACACCTGGCTTTTTACATATGTGCTGGAGGTAGAACTCTGGTCTCAAGTACTTTACCCACTGAGTTTTTTCCCAAGTCACCTACATGTCCCCTTTCACACCTTTGAGCTCCCAAATGCTGAATCCAGGATCCTGGTCCAGAGGTTATTTTACCATAGCAGCAGTTTCAAATTCTTTGGATAGCCCCACGGTGACTGCTGTTTCATCAAACCCCAATAGGGACAGAGTCTTATTTGAGATTTCCTTTTTACACTATTTAAATATAATCAGCTGGTGTGTTTGAGACAAACGAATTTACCAAATCATCACTATGGTCATAGTAATTAACTACTTAACTTTTAGTTAAGTAGACAGGTGGTCTAGAAACATGGAATCCTATGAAAGACTTCATGGTGACTAAGTGGCAGACCTCTTTACCAGGTCATGATCCTCTCCATCAGACACTGATGCTGGTGCACTTGATCCTGAGGGTCCAGTTCTGAATGAGAAGGTATTTTCCACTGTTAAGAGTTCTAAGATTAATGATACACCATAAATGACACAAAAATGTTATGTTTAAAAAATCGAAATGGGTGATTTGCTATAAAGTATATTGCAACAGCTCATGAAAACAGCCTCTGAATACCCCAGCTGGGGAAATGATACTCATGATGAATTTTACTGCTGTCTTTTCTTCTAACATGAGACAAATGTTTAAGCTAGGGCTGGAGGGAAAAGCTCAACATTTGTTCTAAGCATAAACATTTTCCTGATGACAATCCTATTTCATTTTCTTTTTCAGAATGCATATCACAATGTGACTGCAGAGCAGCTCTTTTTAAAGAGAATTATAGAGAAAAATATGGTAATCAACTTGACTCAAGATTGACCAGATTCAAATGATGATGCTAAATAGTATTAGTTTTATTTTTGTACTGAAAATTTTAGTTTATTTTTAAATATGTTGGATGAACTCATCAAATAATTATTATATATATTGTCTGTTGCTGCCTGGTGATTTATAACCACCAGCTTAATTTCTGTGAATGTATTTATGAAATACAAAACAAGCCTTTTAGTTATATCAGGGAACTATGTAAAGTTTTGACTGTTGTTTAAAACAAGCTGGTGTTTTGAGGTGTTTTAAAATACCTTTTTGTAGTTCCTCATCTTAGAGTTCTAGGTGATTTAGTTGATGTCACTAGTTTTGATGGTCACATGTCATTCTGAGACAATTATTTATTATTTGTTATTCCTG
>LOEQ01003475.1:28850-40873 GCA_001685075.1 Bramus lutescens
CTGGGGGCCAGGTGCAGGAAACTAGAACCACTTGGTTTTGGAAGTCCATGGTGTGGTGTTCATAGTGGTTTAATTATGTTCCCCGTACAATTAATTAAATTAGTAATAACTTGCAGTGTTAGGGAGTAAATCAGTCTTTCTTATATATGCTAAGATGAGCACTCTCACCTTGATGAGCATCCTGAGATTTTTTTTGCGGGGGTGGGGAGGGTGAGGCAGGTTCTTACTATGTAGCCTAGGCTGGCCTTGAGAACTTGGATTCTTGCCTCACCTTCCCAAGTTCTGGGATTACAATTGTGTACCACTGTACCCTACAGCATCATTTTTTTAAATTAAAATTTAAGGTTTATGTATGCTCTGGATGGCCTAGAATTACAGTGCAGTCCAGGCTGGTCTTGAACTCAGAGATGGGCCTACCTCTGCCTCCGGAGTGCAGGGATAAGGTCAATAATGAGAAACTTAAGTATTTTCCCAGTTTAATGTATCCATTGACTCTTAAATGTTTATTTGAAGTAAATTAGAAAAGTAAACCAATGAAAGTAAAGCCTTAAGATTCTAGCTGATTCTGTTTGTTTGTATATATAAAAAAAGCCAGCATTTCATGACTAAATTTAGCCTTTACTAAAACATTTACTGGGCCACTTCAGGTACACTGGAGGAAAGTCTGATGATAAACAAAAGTTAGCCTATGAAGCAGTCTCCAATTGTTAATACACACAACCAAAGGCTCCCGGGGGTAGGAAGGGAGGAGAAAAGACTAGCAGAGGTGGCAAGGATGGATTCAGATACCATCGGAGATCTGAGGAGAAAAGAGTCACTGTCCTTGGAGCAGCAAGCATTACTGGAAATATAAGTGGTACTGGCAACCAACTTGCCTCCTTAAAGATAGTACACGTGAAGAGTTCAATTCCAGGAAAAGGAGGAATGCAATATTGAAAACCAGCTTGTCTTGGATGGATAGTGAGGCTAGCTCATACTGGAACAGTGCCCAGCTTCCTAACTCAGAGGTGGAAGCTGGGCACTAGAAGACTACGTGTTCATAAGGTGTTTCCCTCTTACTGCATGGCAACAGGGAGCTGCGCTGCCCAGGTTCATGTTCATGGTATGTCAGGGGGGAGCTGGCGGCAGAGAAAGTGACGGGAAGCAAAGGAGAAAGAACAACGGGAGCATTTTGAAGTGATGCTTTAAGCACTATAATCTTGGTCATAAAAATGTGATGTCAGTGCTGAGAAATCTGGCATTTTATGGAGTATGATGTAAAAGGTTGTTTTATTTAATCCAAATAATCTGAGCAAGACACACATATAAAATTTATTAAAAACACATTAGAATCTCACTATTTCCAACAGCCTAAACTCTAGCAACATATACAAATACCAAGTGACTACAGTACATGCCGAGGTAAGAAAATACATTCTGGGAGAATATAACTGACAGTCAAGCCATTTTCACTTCCTCTGTATTGCAATACATATTTTATTTTTACCATTCCCAGTGCCAAAAGTGGAAAATGAGAAACTACACACAAGCTGGACTAAATAAGAATTGGTGCCACAGTTAAACATTCTCTAACTCTCTAACCACCCAACCCAAGGTTTGCAGTTTAGGGACTTTTCAAGTTCAAAACCAAAAGGCAGAATTAACAGCCCGTATACAGAACTTCATTAATTCTCCACTGAGGGTCTGGACACCATCCGGTGTCCCCCATAGTCTCTGGGTTCTTTCTAGTGGTCTTGTCTGCTTTAGTTTTCTACTCCCCGGGTGACAATGTGGAGCCAAGGCAAAGAAGCTCTCACTCAATCCCTGACCACAGCTTTGGCCACAACCATATTTAATGCTTTGTCGCTGGGACAGGGAGAGGAGAAGCACACACATAGAACACACCATAACCGTCATGACTGTATAAATTCTCTAAGTGAACAGCGAATAAACCCATTGTTCAATGCAAAGTGCAAATAGTGAAACATGAATTAAAATACTGGACTAGACCAGGCACATTTAACAGGAACTACTTGGATCTACAAACAGCATTTAATAAAATGCAAACCAGAATTAACATGTGCTGGTTCCAAAGATCAAGTAACAGCCAAGTCAGTATAATTTTCTGAAACCTCCAAAGGCCACACTTGCCACACTGCTGTCTATATATTTCTATAATTGTATTATCAGGAAAAGCAAAACTGAATAAACCACAGTGACTTAAGTATTGAGTATTTCAAGCTAACAATTAAAAAATCAAGAGTTTGGTCAAGAAAAGGTTCCTTTCACATTTTACTTGATTGTCTTCCAAAGCTCTATATCAGACATGTAAGTGACTGAGAACCAAAAGCAATCTATATTACATAAACAAAAATACAAAACCAGAGAAAATCATTCGAATTAGGCTCAGCTCATCTGCAAAGTAAAAAAATATAAAAAATAACCAGGTATTTATGAAAACTATTGGTAGAGCTGAAGACAGCACAGTGGCAATATGAATCAAGTCTTACAATATGCATCATACAAGAACATGGCCTCGCCTTATTTAAAAAACGGTCTGGGGAAAATGATCTGAGACACAGTTACACAAAATATAGCAAGCTTCTTTGGGAAAATGACTTCATCTTCAAAATGTCTCTCTTAAAGCTTCCAATGGGAATCGGACTCCAAGAAAACTATATTCTGCCTACTAAGCATGAATAAAAATAAAACAGCAAATGGTTTACTTTGCTCCCAACTGAAAGGGGACAACTGCACCGTGTGCTTTACACATTCTCAAATGTTTCAGTACAAGTTCAATAGCTGTGCTTTTTGCTTCATTACCTTGAAACAAAATATGCATTGATTTTTCAGTGAGTGAAATTGTGCCTCAAAGTCCACAAAACAAAAGGCAAATTACAATAAAAGCAACAAAATCATATGAGGGGCAGAGGCAGAGAACCTGCAGAAACAGACAACTCTGTTTCTGAAGCAATGTTTTAAAACACTGATGTACTCGTGGAAGGGAGCACAGTCAATACTGTCTACCACTATCCAAATTTAGTAAAGTTTAGCAATGCAGAACCTGGATGGTATAAGCTGAGAAAAATGACCAGGACCTGATGGCCCGATATACTTTACAACTAAGCCAACCAACAGGTTTGTGGATAGGGATACGGAATTTTAGGTCTACATCTTCTTCAGTTAGCTTGCCAGCCTACAGATATCAGAAGGTGGTTTCTGCAGTGTAGGCTAATCCATTACAATAGATTTACCCTATCTGACACGAGTCTGGGCAGGTTATGCTCAAGCAGTGACAAGTTGCTGGGGAGAATCGTGTACAGTTCAGAAGTGATGACACTGGTCAACCAGGTCTGACACAAAGGATCACTTAGGCCTCCCTCCACAGAATTACAGAGAATTGAAGAATGCATGTTGACCCTCTTCACTCTTTTAGTACTAGGACTGAATCTAGGGCCTCACACTTACTGTAGGCAAGGACAAACCACTAAGACATATCCCTGCCCCTTTCTTATTTTGAGACAGGATTTTATGAGTAGCCTGGGTTCATCCTGAACTTAGACTTCAAAGCATTGAACTTGGGATCCTCATGCCTCAGCCTCCCAGGTCTTAGGATTGCAAGCCTGAACCATCAGGTCTGGTTCATACTGTTTTTTTTTTCTTTTTCTTGTAATAGTTTACTGAAGAAAATAGGAACAAATTATGATTAAAATTATAAAATACCTTGTGACTTAGAGAAAATTTTTGTATTTGGGCTTGTGTGTAAATAAAACCAAGGAGGTTAATTAAGTAAATAAAACCAAGGAGGTTAATTAAGTTTAGTCTCCCTTCAATTTTTTCCCTAAGGTAATTTATATATCTCTGCAGAGGGGAGTGGAGGGACCAAGCGGCCTTTTCCATGGGAAGAAGACCTAAAGACTGCCTACTGAAAGGGACCACCGGCATTTATAATTACAGGATAGAGCGAGGCCACAAAAGGTCCTGGGTGGGATGAGCAGAGGTGAGACCAGGTCCTGAGCCACCTGGTGTTAAAAGAGTGTTACCAAAGGAGAAGTCAGTCACCCAGCTTACTGCAAGCCCGGGTGCTCCAGCTATGCACCTTCCTAGGGAAACATACAGCAGTGCACATGGCTGTAGCTATGACGATAGTATGGACCGCTGTTGTGGAGAAAAAAGATTGCAGACAGGAATACAGGGTTGAAAGAGGAGAACATGATAGTACCTACCTTTCACAAAGGGAGAATTTCAAGCCATTTGATAATTTCAAGAACAGTACCATGCATTATTGCCAGCAAGGCTTATGGAACCATCTCAAGTTCATTAATGTACCTGCGCATTGGTAATAAATACTCAGTGATTTTCATGTTCTGTGAAGTGCATTATAGGGAGCTTTTTCGGTATTAAAAATAGTGTTTTACAGTAGTAACAAACAGGATGTTTGAAATGTAACAGGCAAGCAGGAACTGTGCCACACAGTAACACCTTTAAAGCAAGATGGCAAGGTAAGTAGTTTCTTGTACCTTGGTCACCACATTCCCCTAACCACTTCAGTAACAGATACATGATACATTCTACTATTACTACACTACGGATTAAAAAGCCATGTGCTTTAAATGGATGCTTCGTAAAAAGCAGCACCACCTTCAAAGGATTTCTTTAAAAGCATCACGCTTCTCATCCCTTCCTGTTCCTGATACTTCCTGGGTGCTCTGTGGCACCTGGTACACCAGTTCCTCTGGGGCAGCGGCTGGCTTCCCACCTTTCGGGGTGTCGTACTGAGCCTGGCCCGAGGAGCAGCTGTCAGTCCGGGAGAGAAGTGTGTTGAAAGTTCCCACTAAAGCGGGAGGAGGTTGGTTCCCTGCCGTTTTGAAAGTAGACGTGGAGGGCAGACCAACTGAGGCTGTGGGGTGCCCTGACATGTCCATGATGATCGGGGTTGCATACTCAGGCCCCGTGATGGGCAGTGGTTCAGCATAGGCGTGGTACACTTCCTGTACTGGAGAGTTATAAGGATCCAGGTCTGTGTAGCCTGCTTCTTTTCCTTCCTCAGGTTTAAAGGTAGATCTCTGATGGAGCGTGCCGACGATTCCTCCCACGAGGGGTTGTGCATACTCTGCTGTATAAGACACATGATATGCTTATCTTATGAAAACAGAGTACATACTTTAAGGTGACGGCTACAGGTTACATCAAAACCACACCTTACATCACGGCACTGTTGTCTTTATCAATGCAAAACTATAGACTCCCCACCCACAGGGACCAGCTGAAAAATGAGTATGTTATCTAGTATCTCACAGTAGTAACCTGACACAACAGCAGGTTTCATTTCTATCCTTTTGCATCAAGTATTGGTTCTTTAGACTCACAAGCAGTACCTGCACAGAAGTAAGTGTTTTCTTAATGGAGTAAGTATTAGTCTCAGGAAACATCACCTCTTCCCTTCGAAACTATCGGGAAATGCTTAGAATGGACATGTACTAGGACAGCAGGATGCACTATGCACTGTCTCTCAGCTTTTCCTGATCTTTTATTGTTTTGTGGATTGGTATTCATTTGTCCATATGATGGTAAGAGGTCAACAGTGGTTATTATTCCTTATGACCTGTACACCTTGTCTCATGAATGTTTGCCTACATGCATGTCTGTGTACCATGTGTGTGCCTATAGAGGTCAGAAGGAGTCTGATAACCCAGAAGTAGAGTTACAGATGGTTGTGAGCCACTGTGTGGGTATTGGGAATGGAACTCAGGTCCTCGGCAAGAACCACAAGTGCTCTTAAGTGCTGAGCTGTTTCTCCAGCCCCAGAACACAGATTATTCTTAAGATATGAAAAACATCAAACATATTGTAAATCCTAAAGTCCTTGGAGTGAGCGTAAGTGTTCCTAGTCTCACCTGCAGAATCAGCTTGGAGCACTGTGGTGACTTCTCTCGGGCTCAGGTGAGTAACTTCACTATTGCTGTAGCGAACTGGCGTCTCCTCGTGTTCCACAGATTTGGCAGGGAGAAACTGTTTCACGCCTTTCCACCAACCTTCATTGTGATTGTAAGCCAGGGACCAAGAGTTACTACTTACAGAGACCAGTTTTATAGAAACCAGGTTCATGTTTGCGGTGACTGTGCTGACAGAATGCCTAGCAGCAGTCTCTACCCAATGTGCATACAGAAACAAATCACTACTAATCCATGGTCAGACAGGGCCACCTCAATGTTTTTAAAAAGTTTTTCTCAGAACCTCCCACTTTTTAGCTGTCCCTGGGCTGGACTGTTTAGCCAGTGGCCTGCTATACTCTGGTCATGGCATTGGCCTTTTCCCTAGTGGTTACATTAGGAAGGGGACTTTTAGGAATTCAGATGACCAAGGCCTTCATGGGTTCTTAAAGAACTGATTCCACTGGTGAGCACCATGGCAGACTCACATACATACACTGTTCCTAGGACTCTGGGTCTTGTTTCTTTTCCTGTTTTTTTGTTTTGTTTTGTTTTTGTTTATTTTGGGGGGTTGTTTTTGAGATATGGTTTCTCTGTATATGTAGCCTTGATTATCCTGGAACTCTCTTTGTACATCAGGATGGCCTTGAACTCACAGAGATCCACTAGCCTCTGCCTCCAAGTGCTGGGATTAACACTGCCTGTCTGGTCTCCTCAAGAGGAATAATCACAGGAAAAGACCAACTTTTCAGAGGAAAAGATAATGATGGGTGTTGCAAGAAATTTACATTTTCCCTTTAATCACTTTACAAATCAGATGGTGGGAGCATGTTAACTTTTTTTCTAATAACTTATTTATTTTTATTTCATGTGCATTGGTGTTTTATATGCATGTATGTCTGTATGAGAGTTCCACAATCTCTGGAGCTGGAGTTATGGACAGTTATGAATCAACATGTGGGTGCTGGGAATTGAACCTGGGTCCTCTGGAAGAGCAGCCAGTGCTCTTAACCACTGAGCCATCTCTCCACTCCAGGAGAGCATGTTAGCCTCTAACTGAGGCATCACTAAGGGCTGAGAACATCTTTCCTCCACTATACCCAGCAGAGGAAAGATTCCTCTCTGACTGTAAGGAGAAGCTAAGCTCACAAGTTACCTGCCCGATCCCAGTGTGGTAGGTCATAGGTGCCTTCGGTTTTTTTCTTTCTGAAAACAAAAATCAGAAAACAGTGAATCCTCTAGTAAAAATCTCCCAAAGGGTAGCACAGATGCCAGTTATTAGTGAGGAGTATGTGGTCCTTTGGCACAGATAAATTTTGAGTCTCTCATACTCTTAACTGTATAGCCACTCTCACCCAATCCCAGCAAACAACACTATCACTAACAGTGATGGGTGGAGGGAGGAGAATGTTTCTGCAGGCCTGGAAAGTTCTACAGAGTCTGGGAAGAAGAAAAAGGCACAAGTGCAATGAATAAGACCACTCCCAGCCTACTCCCGACCTCAGAATTCTCATTTGGCCTCACCAGGAGAACTGGTCTCTGCTCAGAATCACTATTTACTGAGAGCCCTTTCATAAGGAAATCTGCAATGAAAGGACATTTCCTGATACAAGGGACAATCTCACTTGGGCTGGGGAGATGGTTCCACAGGTAAAAGGGGTTTGCCATCAAGCCTGAGGACCTGATTTTGAACCCTGGAACCATAGGGTGCAAAGAGAAAAACAGGTTCCCACACGTGCAGCATGGTACGTGTGTATCTATTTACCCAATATACAAATGTAAAGATCAAGCCAGATCAAATTCCAGCAAACAGAAGGGACGTGGTCATGAATTTCCACGCCCTCTGAAGAGTTGCTGATAATTAAAAGCTACCTGAAGAGGGAGAATTAATTAGTTTTCTTCAAGGGTGTGGCCCCTGGTAGGTGGATGGCCACACACCCAAGAGTAGACAAACACTGATTAAGTTGGATAGGTGAGAACACAAAGTTGGGTGTGTATGGAATAAGGGGAGGGTGGATCTGGGAAGAGTTGGGGTGGGGGTGAGTATTATCACAATGTAATTATGCAATTCTCAGTTAATAAAAATATTATAAAAACAAAAAAGAATCACTACTTAGAGCCGTTTACAGAGAAAGCCTAGCAAATGAAAGGCAATTGAGAGAAAAACATGCAAATCTAATCAAACGCAAGTTAGTGTTTATAGGCAGGCCATCAAGAAAGCAGAAATTATTCTGCTTTACAATGAGGATACACATAGCTGTGTGATTTGTTGTTTAAGATCCTAAAGAGCTCAAGCCACTTACGTTGCCTGCTAGGATGTACAGATCTTCTAGCACGGGGTCAATACTTGGCACAAGGTCACAACCAAATATTCAGATACAGTATTGTTGAATTGGATGACTAAACGAAGTCATCTTTCTCTATCAAGCCTGTCCCTCCTGCTGTTATCTCAACTCATGGCATCGCTACTAGTCAAACTCCAAAAGCCAGAAATCTCACAGCACGCCAGAATGATGCCATCTCTGCCTTCAAATACAACGTCCTGCATCCTTCTGACACACTGTAAAACAAGTGCTGGGCTGCACATCTGCCCTACCAACTGGCTTCAAAATTCATCTGAATGCCTCTTCTCACCTCTACTATTCACCTGACCCAGACTTCACAAACTCTGCCATTTTCTACAGCCATCTGACTATAACCATTCCCTCAACACGGAATACTTTTCTAATCTATAGAACAAAACCTGAAAGCCCTTCCTGATCCAAGCTCAGAGTGCACCTCCACAGTTACATCAGCACACCCCCATGCCAGGCTCATAGATGACTTAGTGCTTATCCTGCCTACCGTCTTACTTAAACAACCCGCCCAGTTTGGACTATTAACTGTGTGTGTTAAGACCCAATGCCTGTGTCTCTCGAGGATTCAGATGTTAGAATCCTAACCCCACATGGTGATGGTGTTGGGAAATGGGGTTCTAAGGGGAACAGGTCATGACTTCATTGGAATCAGTATTCCTAGGAAAGGCTGAAGGGAGTTTATTTGTCCCTTCTCCACTGTCTGAACCACAAAGGGGTCTCTCACTAGCCACTCATCTGCCAGCACCTCATGTTCCAATTCTCAGCCTCCAGAACCACAAGAAGAAAATTTGATTTACAAACCACCTGTTTTATGCTAGTTTCTTCTTGCAAACTGAACGTTAAGACATCTACTTTCTTTTATCTGGGTAGATCCTGTTTCTTTAAGCAAAATGTGAAGCTGCCCTTCCTGAAGAGAAGGTTTCAGGTTGACTCTCATGGTCTTCCCAGTAGTGTTTGTTATTTTGGTAAGCCAACTCTGCTAAACATGTTAGAGAGACCAGTGAGTCTAATTTTTTCATTGTTACTAAATAGCTGTATGTTTATCTTAATGGACAGCTCAACAGGTACAACGCAGACCTCACTTACCATTAGAACTCCACAGAAACTAACTGTCCTTGGAGATGAACAGGTGAACTATACTGGACTCCCATTATTTTATATATATATATATATAGGGTATGTTCCCCATCACTACATGTCTCCCAGGATCAATCATGGAAACAAGCTCGGTACTGACCTGTTTTTCCAATGCCACGCACACACTAAAATGAGGATGAGTGTGGTGAGAGCCATGACCAGCACAGGAACAAGAACAGCAGCCAGTGCGACATCTGAAGCCATGAAACAGAACAATCACATTAACAGGGAAGCAGAAATCACCACAGAAAAGAAAGAGAAGCTGAGGCTTAGCATAGCAACACTTAATCTTAAATATCATTTATGAAACAAGGCTGGCCACCAATGAGTGACACAGGTTTGTGAACATGTCCTTCCACATGCCCCCCCAGTCCACCTCTATCTCTGCACATGTCTGAAATAGGTGCAGCATAGATTTTAAATTACCAAAAGTTGAAAGACAAACGATAAACCAGAAAAGCATCTTACGTATACATAGTAGAGTGTATGTTATAAGACATAGGTCAAAACCACGTAAAAACAAGTTCATGGTCAATTGCTAACCTATCCAGAAAATACAAAGAAGCCTCAGATGCAAAGAATTGCCAGTGAAAACCAAAACAAGGTGATACTTTTGCTTATGGCACTGGAGGCCATTAAAAAAAAAGAATGGGTATTTGTTGGAAAGGACAGTGGGGAGCAAGTTTGTTGATGAGAAAGAATACAAATACAATATTTCTGATTGGTCTTTTGAGGCAGTATGTATGAGAACCCATTAAGAACTGCCATTAAGAATTTATTCTTGGGAAGACATCAAGATGTTCAAAGACCCATCTTCAAGGATGCCCAGAAGAGTGAAAACTGGAAGAATTCCGAATATCTAGTGGTTATCTATCTTCACAATAGATCAAAAAATAGCAACCAAAAATGCTAAAGTATCTGTAGTTGTGGCCAGGTTACAATGCAGGCAAGCACAGAAAGCAATATGTACATAAACAGAAACACACTTGATGCTGGAGTGGGCAGGGACTTAGACATCACCTTCTCCCCTCATCTCGTCCCACATAAAATGGTCTGCTCGGAGCTACTTGGAATAGTAAATTCTTTCCTCTTCCGCCAGTGAGCAGGACGGGGCAGCACGTGTTGACAAGTCACTAAGGGCTCAGAGCGGACACTGTCTAACCTGTAGCTTCTCCTTTACCCTCCACCATACTGTAACCAAGAGGGGAAGAACACACCACAGAAGGGAGCGGCAGGAGGAGGGTGGAATAACGTCAGGTACTTAGGAAGCAGATGCTTGGGTCCAGGTCCAGGGGAAGGGTTTCATCCTGGGTAGCACAGAAGACTTCCTTTATCAGTACCTTAGACAGAGCATAGAGCAGAATAAGTGTGCAGACTCCCCCCAAAGAGATTTTCCTTTTCATGGTTTCTGCCTTGAAAAGGTGGAGGGGAAAAAGGGGGTTGTGAGTGAAAAAACTCTTGATCAAGCATTTGAGAATATGGGGAGCATTTAAAATAGTTTTTGTAGAGAACAAGCGGAAGAGCTCACTGGAAGCATCTGACAGTGATATGATTTTCTCCACGAAATTAAGTGCAGGAAGAGAAAGAGGAGCAGGAGCAGTAGATGAAATAAAATCACAACTGAGGCCAGGAAGCACTCAGAAATCAGAAAATTGAATAAGCCCTTTCCTTACTGTTTCTAGAACTGAAGGGAATGTCGTAAGGTTTATGTGACCAGTCTGATTAAAACCCAGACATTAAGACATCTGCCTAGACGCAGGAATAATGAAGTAGTTTTAAAGACAAGGTCTTGAATTCAGTCTCCAGAACCCATGTTAAAAACACAAAAAAGGTAGGAGTGCTGGCATGTGCTTGTAATTGCAGTGTGGAGGGGGGCAGAGACAGGCAGATCCAGGAGGCCCGCTGGCCAGCAAGTTCCAGGCCAGAAGGAGACCCTGTCTCACAGAAAAGTCGCACAGTGCCTGAGGAGCACATCTGAGATGCTTTTGTCTTCTTATGCGAGCACAAACAATTTAGCTTAGATTTGAACAAAACACTGTACGTCTGCATTGTTACCAGGAAGCTGGGTATGCTCAGCTCTATTTGCTCAGAGAACTCTGTTTTCTGACTAGCTTTTCCTATACTACGAGGAAAATGAAGACAGGCAAGAAGCTCAGGTATGGAAAGCTGAAGAAAATAAGCTGAATTTAAGCAGATTTTTAGAAAATGAAAGCAGTTATTAAATTCTAGAAAGGGGCTTGTGGGGCGCTACTGTGGAAGACGTGCCCTCCAGAGTGTCCTGAGTGGAGAAGGAAGCATCAAGATGAAAGAAACCCGACCACACCAAGGCTGGAAGCTTTTCCCACACGAGATTTCACATACAAGCAGAGAATGCGTGAGAAAAGCCGGTGGCAAAAACAAGAGTGTGGGCACAGTTAGAGGGCTGCACGCCTTGGGCCCCAAGAGTTTCGAGGCTTTCCTTCGTTCAGTTCACTAACCCCACTTCCACTCCGGACGTGCGGTTTCTTTCTTCATAAATTGTCTCTCTACTTTTATCATAACCAGAACCACAGCCTGGTGCCAAGCATCTCTCTCCTCTCTCTCTCTCTCTCTCTCTCTCTCTCTCTCTCTCTCTCTC
>LOEQ01003475.1:53075-67202 GCA_001685075.1 Bramus lutescens
TCAGGCAGACGCATGAAGCTCTGGCCCAAGATGGACATAGGTTAGAATCTTCCCCGGTGAGCCACCACCTCGTGGTGCTACACAGATTATTAGAAATGGGTTAATCATGATGTAAGAGTTAGCCAAGAAGAGGCTATATATAATGGGCCAGGCAGTGCTTAAATGAATACAATTTGTGTGTTGTTATTTTGGGGTATAAGATATATAAGCTAGCCGTGCGGGAGCTGGGCTGGACGAAAGCAGGCCTCCTCGCCGCATCACTACATGCAGCCATGCCTGGGTTTTATGTGGGTTCTGGGACACTGAATTCAAGCCCTTATACTTGAGTTTTAATGGCTCTACTCACTGAGCCTCTCCCCAGCCCCACAGCCATCCCTAAAAATAAAATAAAGGTTCTTTAGGGGAGTGCCAGCACAGCAGAAATTAGTGAGAAGGGCACTGAAAACACGAACATGTTCTGCTATGCAGTAGGAACATATGCTGTATACACAGACAAGACTGAAGTGTGACTAACAGAAGAAAGTCAACCAAGGTTAGAAAAGGGAAATCAAGAAGTCAATTCTTGTTCAAGCACAAGACAAAGGCATAGAGATATTGTAGGAAATTGGTGAGAAAAACATTAAGAACCCTATTATAGTCTCTGTCAGTTTGTCTATCTGTCTGCCCATCCATCCATCCATTCATCCATCTATAGACCGACCATCCATCCATCCATCCATCCATCCATCCATCCATCCATCCATCCATCCATCCATCCATCTATAATTTATCTATCATTTATCTATCTATCTATTATATATCTACCTATATCATCTACTGATCAACTATTGATACCTACTATCATCTACATCTGTCTGTATCCATCTATCATCTATATATGTATGTATCTATTATGTATGTATGCATGTATCTATCTGTTTAGCCTTAGCCTATCTGAAGAACAGTTGATGGAGGCTGAGAGAGGGAGAGTTACTCATCTTTGAGGATCTGGCCACTGGTATGCTGCTCATGTCCCAGTGGATGGCCACTCACCCATGAGCATACAGGAAAGTTCAATGACAATTAAAAGAAGATATGAAGCTGGGAGGGAGATGGGATGGAGGACACTCAGCGAGTTCAAGGGCAGTAGTGGTGGATGGGTATTACCAATATATATTGTATAAATATATTACACCTTCAAAGGATAAAAATAGCAAAATAATATGGAACAGCTTTTCTATTTTTAGGAGCAGCACTGTCAGATTTAAGAGACTGCTCGAACTTCAGAACATCCTACTAGTTACCTCGAACCATGGCACCTGGATGCAGAGGAGGGAGGATCCTGAGCTGAGTTCTGGGCCACTTGGGACTACACAGTGAGACCCTGTCTCATACACTTCTACATAAAAAGTAAAAAATAAAAGTTACATTCCTGTTTTGGAGATCTAACCATTACAGTTAAAGTAAAATTTAAACAGGGCAACTGGAGACTTTAAATAAGCATGGTTTGACTGCAGTCTTAATCAATGACTATGTACCACACTTTATACATTAACCTGTTCTCTAAAGGAATGAGAATGAAGACGTGTGCTGGAACATGAACACACACACACACACACACATACACACACGCACACACACACATGCACATGTATACGTGCAAGCTCATACCTGAACTCAGGTTCCCAAATTTTAGTTATGTTATCCAAACAAGTGATTAAATCTAGAAAAAAATTAAAAAACTATTTAATAAGACTTATTAATTTTATCAAAATGCTGTAATGCTGTAAAATAGTATAAAACTGTATTCATCTAAATTTCAAAATATTACTACCTATAACTTCACAAATTTTGTTAAACAGTTTCTCTCATTTGATGTATCCACTTCTGGAGCTGTTTTCCTTAATACTGCTGTTTAATATATCACGTCCTGAAGTCATAGATCATATATAATACATAGAGAAGTAGAATTTATATATTCCTTAGTGGTTTTATAAAATATGTCCCTCACAACACAGAGAAAAATATTTATTGGTTATTATGACTAAAAATGACCTCTGTTTATAAACAGAAAAACACAAAACTAATGACAAAAAGAAGTAAGTTAATTCTAGAGCTCTAATTTTGATTCAAAGTCTCATCTACTGGTCCACAGATGGGACCGGCAGTATCCACATCGTCTGGACACTCCACAGATAATGAGCCTTTTGTTGTAATCAATGCTCCATGCAATCACTAAGCACATTGAAGAAGACCCAGTGCACTGAAGAAAACTTAAATTTATTTTCACAATTAACAGGAACAAAAGCTAAGCTAACATACCTTTAATTAAAAACTCAGTCACAGGCACAGTTACTTAAAAAGAACATCAAATGTCTTCCCTTCCTTGTCTTAGGACAGAATAGAAAGTCTGGATTGAGGCATGTTACAGGGTTGGCCTTGCTTCACTTTTAACCTTCCTTCCACATTAAGGTTTCTCACCACCCTGGCTCTCTTCTGCATCCCTTGGCACACTGTCCTGAGTTCATTAACACAAAATTTATCTGCATCCCTGTATTCATACTCTCCTGCATCCCTGGGCAACACTCTCCTGCATCCCTGGGCACCCAGTCCCCTGGGTCCCTGAGCACACACTATCCGGCATCCCTGGGTACACACACTCATCTATATCCCTGGACAAATTCTCCTGCACTTTTGGGCACATACTCTCTTGCATCCCTGGGCACACACTCTGCTGCAACCATGAAAACACACTCTTCTGAATCCTTGGGCACACACTCTGCTGCATCCCTGGGTACACCTTCTCCTGAATCCTGGGCTCCTACTCCTTTGTATCCCTGGGCATACACTATCTGCACAGCTTTTTTATTGCTCCAAAAACCTAGCTGACTACTTGCTAACATCTCAATTTGACTGTCAAGTCCTCAAAGGAGCATCCTAGTCTTTCACATATGAAATCCCTTTATCCACACACGGGACTTTCATTTTGTTTGTTTTAACCAACACATAATTATAGATCCCAGCATAACTTACATTATAAAAAGGCTAATTTGCTAATAGAATCATAGTTAAAAGCAACATTATTTTCTAACACCTCGTTCTTGAACAAAGAGTAGAGCTGTATAGAGCTCACTCTTCTGGAATTATAGAAATTAGGAATTACAGTGTGGGCTGCACAGGAGACTTTCAATGAACATTTATCACTGATTCCCTGGAAAAACAAAAGTTTCTGTTTGTTATCATGTTTGGCTACATTCAGTAACTTATCAGACCCAAGGGTAAAAACCTGGAAGGAGACAAGAAGACAATAACAGATAGTATTATGAGCATTTCCTGTTGGATGGTTCCCCCAATTTGATACAAAGGTAGACATATCTGGGAAGAGGGATCTTAATTGAGAAAATGCCTCCATAGTGTGGGGGTACTGATTAGATTAACAACTGATAAGATGGTCCCTGCCCATCATGAGTGGCACTGTCCCTGTGCAGGTAGTCCCTGGGTCTAGAAGCAAGTAGGATGAGCAAGCAACAATTAGCAAGTCAGTAAGCAGTGTTCTTCCATGACCCCCTCTTCAGCTCCTGCCTTGAGTTCCTGATCTGACCTCCCTGGATGATAGACTACAAGCCATAAGATTAAATAAACCCTTTCCTCCCCAAGTTGATTGTGGTCATGACATTTTATCACAGCCCTAATACCCTAACTGAGATGCCTTTTTTTAAACATTTATTTATTTCTTTTACATCCCAACTGCAGTTTGTCCTCCCCTTGTATTAAGGCTGGGCAAGGCAATCCCTTATGAGGACCTCAAGAGCCAGCCAAAGCCTTATGGATGACTTTCGACAACACTGTTACTACATACTTAAAAAACCCAGAGTGTGTGTTAAGCAGATAGGAAAGCAGTATTTTGAGAAGAATTTGTAGAGATAAATATGTATGTATCACTGCAATTTCAATGATTTAATCTATGTTTTCAGAGTTCTCCATGGGGGTTCACTATTACTTAGTTAATTCACTAGGAAGGGCAAGTCAACAGAATTTGCCTATCAACCTTTGCACAGCATCAGTGAGAATCAATCAAGAAACTCAGCTTCTAAAATTAACAGCCTGCCATGAACAGTACCTGTGTGTTCCAATGTAGCATTCTAGCTGCAAGGTGACTACCAGCTGCCTCTCCTACATTCATACCAGATGTACAGTAAACCCATTCAGGGCTTAAGCTGCATAACAGGCCATGCTAATATGCAAATAATTACCTGGATCTCAAATTCCAAAGAACTCCTGAGAAGGAAAATAAAAGCCCAAAGTGGACAACTCTGAGAGCCAAGAAGACTGAAGGCAAGAAAGGAAAACCATAGTACAAACTGACATTTACAACTCCATGAAGGCAAATAAAAACCACCAACTTAAGGATTTAAGAAGTTATGTGCCTTTCCTAAAAGCTTTTCCCAAGGAAATCGCCTTCCGGAAAACTGTTATTATAAAGCTTTCAACGAATAAGAACAAATCCTGGACAAGGTGAATTGAAAAAATGTCCCAGTAGTATCAGTAACCATTATATAAACAGTTTACATTTTATTAGTTGCGGCATGTAATATCTTATACAACTGTAATCATTTCTTTCTACAGGAAAGGAACCCTATATGTAACAAAAGATCAAGTAATGCTCCTAGGTGACCATTAATTATTTACTAGAAACGAGAACACAGGAGAAAGACAAGAAACCAAGAAAAAGACAACAGATATATACTTACAAACTCAACTCTTTCAGATCCTCTAGAATGCCTTAAACGGGCCAACTTCTCCAGCTTGAGGGAGTGCCCTAGCATAGGCACAGCAACACTGTTTCAGTAACCTTACTTCCCCATAGGTAGGTAGACATCTTTGCTCAGATACAAAAGGGTGTGGGATATGGCTAATCTCTTTGATAGATATTTAAAGGTGGAGATTAAATATTAGACTTCTTTTAGACAAATTACCTGTGGAAGCAGACTCCATAGAAGGAGACTGGGCACATTTCTGGGATGAAAAGTAAGGTTTCTTATCAATGACGTACAAGACAGCTAAGTCGCCTAAGCAATTAACCACAGTTAAATAGGCTACAAATCACATAAGGTTAACTGCATCAAATGAAATTCCCTCTACACCTAACTTCCTATACATGTAAGACATGTCAAAAGTTAGCATGCTTTTTTGTGACCTACACAGTATCTAGGACACTAAACAATGCAATAGTATTTAGCAACAGTGTATCTAGAGACTGTTCATTCAGCTTAACTCAGCACAATCCTATTGGTTCTTTTTCAGACTTTCTAACGTATCAAAATCCCCAACTACACAAGAAAATGCCAAAAACAGGATGGTACACTTCAGATTGTTTATGTGTCTGCTTGGCACAAACATCATTCCATAGGCTGAACTGCCTCTTCTGCAACCATTTTAACAGATAAATTCTATTTTAAATTCTCTCTCTGCAAAACTGGTGAAATTGCTCAAAAATATGCTTGTTGTCTAAATTAACATCAAAAGATAGTTGTTTTTCAGTACGCTATTTATACAACACACACACGACTGTGTGTTCATTGTTCATTGGCTTGTCAATAAGGGCTCATCTGGAGCTAGGAATCAAACGGAAACTTCACCAAGAGTCAATCAATAGATTCAAAGTTTATTTTATTTATTTACTTTGTTTTGGTTTGGTTTTTCAAAACAGGGTTTCTCTGTAGCTTTGAAGCCTGTTCTGGAACTAGCTCTTGTAGACCTAGATGACCTTGAACACATAGAGATCCACCTGCCTCTGCCTTCCAAGTGCTGAGATTAAAGGCATGCACCACCATCGCAAGGCAGATTCAAAGTTTTAAAATGTGTTTCAGATACAAAAACAGTAAAAATTAAAAACACATAGTGGAAATTACAAATAGAAATGGGGCTAAGAGACAAATCTGACACAAAACAGATTCTGTCGTCACTGCTGTCAAGGCAGCAAATGATCTGAAAAACTCACACCCTACATTCAAAACCAAAGACATTTCATGTAGAAGAAAAATAAATCATCAACAGAAACTCAAACTCCATGAGAAAAAAACCTATCTATTCTTCCCTGTGTGTCACAAGTTTACATATTATGATGGAAAATGAAAGAAATGGAAACATTCACAAAAATAGTAGTTAAACACAGTAACAATCAGAAAAACTTTATGACATTGGTGTTGACTCTAAAAATACTTCAACATACTGCAGCAGTGACCCTCAAATGGGGTGTTTTCAGGCCCAGCTGTTCAGAAGTCTTAGGTATACTGTCAGCAAATTCTAGGGTGGAGGCAGCAAATGAACATGTGTTTGTGAGTTTCCACTAAAAAGAAAATGCACATCCACATGGGATCATTCTGTATCACAAGAAATTTGCTTTTTACTAATTTCCTCCAGAAAAATAAAGGCAGATTTAGGCTGTCCATTCCAAAATTCTGGGCTGGTAAGACCTTTAGTAGGTATTTCCTTTAAACAATGTGGTATTTTTTTAAAGTTTTGATATTTTCTAAAATGTGCCTAAATATTTTCTAAAATTGGAAAATTACCATTTTCCAATCCTGGTTGTATATAACCACCCATACACCAGTCATGAAACACACAAATGAATGCTGCCTTGAAGGATTTGAAGGTTTCAATGCATATGTAAGTTCACTGCTATATAGCAAAAATGTCTAAAATCCACTACTGAGAATCCTTCTAAAAACTGGCCAGGATTGAAGAGATTCAAAAACAGAAATTTAGATCACACATCCGCAAAATTCATTTTATTTTTGAAGTCCAATTAAATGCTGTTTTTAATTGAATTTATGTGTACGAGTGTTTTTTCCTGCCTGTATCTATGTAAATCCCATGCATGCCTGTTGCGCTGGGGTCGAGTGTTGAATCACCTGAAACTGGAATTAGAAACATTTATGAGCCACTGTGGAGGTTGGGAATCAACCTGGAGTTCTCTGAAATAATAACAAGTGTTCTTAACTGCTGAGCCATCTCTTCAGCACTAAATGGTGTTTTTAAATTGAAATTTATTTATGAAAACAGTAGCATTTATTACCAAGCTTGACTGAAAGATCTGAGTTACTGAGTCCTGAACTCTGAGAGGCAGGTTTGACCTCAGGAGTTTTCATTAGTGCTTGATCATGTTTGCTCATGCCTCAAGGGCTCACACGCTTTCAGAAAGTCCAGCTGGAACTGGATGTGATTATGCCAATTTACAGTAGCAATGCCCTGATGCCCTGCTGGTTTAAATGATGCTCCCTTCCCCACAGTCACAGGCATTTGAATACTTGGTTCCCAGTTGGAGATGCTGTTTTAAGAACTCTGAACTTGGAGGAGGAATGTCATTGAAGGTAGGCTCTGGGAGTTTAAAGACTGTGCCATTTTGACTGCGCTCTCTCTGCTTCATGCCTGCAGCAACTTGGTACTGTTAGCTAAAACAAATGTCTTTCTCTTTCAAAGGTGGTGAATGCAAGCTCTCAGCTTCCAGTTCTAGCGGCCCTACCTCTGCTCTGTCACCATGCACTTCGTCCTTGTCCTTCTGGAAACCTAAACCCAAATAAACCCTTTCTTCTGCAGGTTGTTTTGGCCATGGTATTTTATCACAGAGAAGTAACTCATACGTCTCTCTCAGGCTTTGCAGTGCCCCCATCCTAAGCATTTCTGTTTGCCTGCCACCAAAGGCAGAAAACGGGAACCTGTTTTTTTCACAGTAGATATGATTCTTCTTTTGATGTCAAAGAAAAAAGATATATATGTATATATAAAGGATGGTAACTACTACTCACCAATAATTAAAAGTAACAGGGAAGGGAATAACACCCTGAGATGTTTTAAAAACAAGAAATAAATGTAGAAGAGGATGCTAGGAAAAGTTCCCAGAATGACCTGGGCATGGATAATTCTGTATGCCATTCAAGAGAACTTCCCCATGAGTAAAGCCTCTCATTATAATTTAAATCACAAGGAAAATGAATCCTAATTCTTTGAAGTGTGTCTCTGCAGGTGAGTCTAAGTGCAACGTCTTTACAAACGGACATTACTCTAGTATTTGTATCACACAGCCTCCAAATTTAACCATCTGGTCTCTTCTAACAGCCTCTTCACTGGCCTTCCCACAACTATCTTATTTCTCTTCTATCTACTTCTCAGAGAGCAACAAAGAAAAACTAACACAAACACAACACAAACCTAGTCAGGTCATTCTACCAATCTAGAGCAGAAAATGGCAAGAAACAACTTTGCATGGACTCTGATATAAAATATATCTTATACAAAACCATGACTCTATACATAATATATATAATATGTATGTATGTATGTATGTATGTATGTATGTATGTATGTATGTATGTATGTATGTATGTATGTATGTATGTATGTATGTATATATATATGTGTGTGTGTGTGTGTGGTTTAACATACAACATAACATTGGCAAATCTTTGTGGGAGAGTATAAGAAAAGAAGAAATAGCTGCTGAAGCAACCCTGTTCATACATTTTAATCCCTTTTACTCTAAATTTCAACTAGGTTCCCAAGTGAGGGACATGTAGCAATGATCCTTCCAGATATTTCAGGAATTCGTAGTGACAGTTAAATTTCCTGGATGGAAACAGAAATCTCAACCAAAGTCAAACAGATTCTGAACAAATGAATTACTAGAAAAAAAAATGTGACTGAGAGGCCACCCAAGAAGCAGTAAGAAACTCGACCAGTGTTTCCTAGAATGTGTCTTAGCCAACTAACTTCAGTCAAATTAAACAAATGCCTGACAAATTGGACAGGGCATGCCAAAACCCCATGACACTGGAAGTCAGCTGGGATGTTGAGATGCCCACAGCATGTGTTGAAAGCAAGAGAGCCCACATCAATGACTAGACAGCGGGGAATGGAAATGCGCATTTATAATGCAGGATGGGGTGACACTGTGTCTCTGTGCCTTGTCTATAGAACCCCCCCAGGCAGAACCCAGGGCGGTGAACTGACATGACAGATTATCTGGCAGGCACATACAGAAGTAATGTCTTGCCTGCTGATTTATTTATTTGCTTGTTTATCTATTTATTTTTTAATTTTGTTTTTTGAAAGAGGGCCAGCTGGCCTCAAAATCTGTGGTCCTCTTGTCCTGCTTCAGTTTCCAGAGTGCTAGATTACATTGTGAGTTCCCACACCCAACCAGAAACCAGTATCAATTGAGATCTACCTAGCGCCCTTCCCGTGACAGAACTCCATCCTAATTTTTCTACTCTGTCAAAACATCCATTCATTTAACTTTACATTTCTAATTCTTTTTCCCACATTATTTCATTCACATGAGCTAAACCTTTCTCATTGTCTCTGAGCTTGTTAGCTTCCCATCTTGCCCATGGTTTATAATTGATGAGAAAGTAGATTCCCTTCCAAGAAGACACAGCTCTTTCCTTCATGTAAAGGTTCTAAATGACACTTTTAGGGAAATAGTATTCATCTCAAAGTCACCCTAGCTTAAGAGGGATAGCTTGCAGCACCCTCAGTAGTTCCAGAGCTCAACAGTCTCATACCTAGGAGGGTCTTGACAGTTTTTCATCCAAATGGCCTGAAGCAAAAGCTAATATTTACATTTTAACAGCCAACTTCGAATATTTACTGTTGAACATAAGAACAATCACCTATTTTCTAATGCAAAGGCCTCTTTTCATAATCCTTCCAATAACACCACTTCTGAGAAGTCCTCTTCACAGTGCCTTGAATAACAGAGATGAGATACAAAGCCACAGTAGTAAAAGCACATGACAGATCTCATATAGGTAATGCATTTCGTGTTAGAGATTCAACTAACTTTTGGATTTTATTCCATTTAATACTCTTGCTTTAATACCCCTTTAGATCCTAAACATTAACAATAAGAAAAACTTTATTATGTTTCATCTCAGCACTCTTGGGGATCTCTTGGTAATATGAGAGCCAAGTCTTTGTAAACAACAGTTGGCCTTTGGTATAGAATTGTGAAATTGTTAACTTGTAGATAATAAACCTTTAAGTTGATACACTTTACCTCAATGTTTCACAGATTTCTTTTAAAATTTTGATAGTTTGTGTTTCGATATCACAAAAGTGAAAAAAATAGTGTTTTTTCTACCAAGGAAGTGAAAGTACGTAGACAGAAATTAATACAGGCACTTTTTAGAATGCAGACCCTGACCCTTCTGGTTTCTTGGGCATTATTAGTTGTTCAGTTTTCCTGTTCTACTCCAATGTCAGGTAACAGGTATTTGAATATTTTACTACTTGCTTTAAAGAAATGACAAAATGTAGGAGCTACAGTATAAGGCGAAAATTACCTTGTTTATCTATAACTGAGTATGAAGCCAAAAATCCTCGTCCAGAAGCATGGATTCCACTCATGAACAGCACTGTGACTTCGCTGCCTTGGGACTCAATTGACCCATTCATTTGTAAACCCAGACCACAGTATTTGCCTAGGAATGAAAACACAGCATGTATTTGGTGTGACTCTCATAAAGTTAGTATTTGTAATGTACATAACAATAACAAACCATGCACTAGAGTAATGAAAAGAAATTAATAAAACTTAGGTTAGAAAATCATATTATTCTGGAGGAAAAACTAAATTCCAAGTAATAATTATTTAAATGATTCAAAAGGGAAAAAATTACAGATTTCCACTGAACTTAGAGATTCAATTTCTGTAAACACACGTATATGCTCTTTAAACAATAATGGAATAGTTTTAGAGACAGGCATTCCAGACAGCGTGATAACCGCAAATAAGTGATTAGGCAGCAGAGTGTTTACAAGGTTCCTTCAGGACCTCCTAGATTCTGCACCTCAGCACATTCCTCAAATTTCCTCAAGCAGAACCCACTCAGTTTTCTCTCTGTGGATTATCAGATCCTTTTTCTGCCTCAACTGTGATCTGGACACTCAGTAGCCCAAATTTCCACCCAGAGTCTTGGCCTTGAAGTCAGACGTATATATTCAATGTACAGCACACATGTAACATTGTGCATATCCTTAGTAAAATCTAAGAAAACGATGAAAGAAGAGGGAGAGAAAGCATGGAAGCAAAATAGGCACCAATAGACAATAAAATAGATTTCCTTATGTGGCTGGCAACAGTACCAGCAAATCTGGAATACAGAGTTCCAAAAACTGTTTCAAGCTGTGGCAACAACATTTGAATAAGAACAATGTGGACTTAATGTGATATCATTCATCCTTAGAGAAATGAAATTAAAACTATATGGATGTATCACTACATACTCTGATGAATGGCTGCAGTCAACAGTACAGACTACACATTAAGTATCAGAGAGCACGTGGGAAAGTCAGAACTTCATATATGAAAGGCAGAAATATGAAACAAACTTGGGACAGCTTGGTAATTTATAAAAGAGTTATCTGTGCGGGAGGAAAGAAGCTATGCCCACAGAAAGTCTACAAATGGTCACTCACTACTCATTCAGCCTCAAATGAAAACCATTTAATTTTATCAACTAATACCTAATGAGGTATACAGCCACACAGAGGAACAAAATGTTAATACATGAGAACAGGCTATCTGCAACGTGGACAAATCTCAAAAATAGTATGCTAAATAAGAGAAGCCATTGTATGACGCTTCTAGAAAAGGCAAACAAAATGACAAAATTAGAAGTGCAAAGCAGATTGGTAGCTGCCTGGAACCAGGAATAAATGAGAAATGCACTTCAACTGGGCACATGGGGAACTGTAGATATGGTCTGAAATTTCCAGACCTGGACATTAGTGACGTCTATGCAGCTGCACTTTTGTGCATAACTCATCAAAGTAGACAACTTAAAGACAGGCTAATTTGGTGATATTTAAAACATAGCTAACAGGGTTCATAAGAGAAACACAATCTTTTATTGAGTGGAATTATCAGATATAAATGAATTAACCATTTTTGTGCCAAGAAAAAACAGATCACATAATCACATACTGTTTAGAGACAAGAGATCATTAGAGAACTATTCTAAAGCCCTCCTTCAACAACTGAAAACTGAAAAATCATGTAGATAACTTGATCACTTAAACTGACACTACAAGGTACTGGTAAAGTCAGTCCAGAACCTTTGTTTTTGTTATGAAACAACTATTGCACCTTCCCCAAATTCTTACGCTGAGAACCTTAGTCTTACTGTGACAGTATTTGAAGTAGACCTTTGCAAGAAAGAGGCTGCGGGAGTAGAGGTCTCGTGACAAAAATCATACCTGGAGAAGAGGACCATGTGAGGAAACAGAAGACCACAACCGAAACCAGAAAGTGGCCTTGCCACACAGCAATCTGTTGGCTCTGGACTTCAGACTTAGGGCTTCTAGAAAGCTGAGAAATGACCATCTATAGTTCAGTCTATAGCACACTTGTTACACTAACATCTCTTTGCATATACCCTAAGAGCAAGGTTTGTGAAGCAGACACTCCCCCTGGTGTATGTAGACAGTTGTGGTGCTCCTTGTGCACTAGGTCATCCTTCTGGGCTCGCACTTCTTTCCTAAGCTCCGGTGTATGTAGACAGCTACACTAAAGTAATCTTTCCATCTCTCTCTCTCTCTTTTGCCCCATCTGTCTTCTTCCCACACATCACTCCTTCACCAGGAAGGGAGCTGACAGTGCTTCAAAGCAGGACGGTGAGGGTCAAGTGTCCAGTGCTCACTTCCTCCCATATCGACAGCCTGTGATTGTGCCCATCAGCATCCCATCACCAGCCTCACCCTTGACCAAACTGGCCAACGTTCTGGCTCATCTTCGGTATGCACTGTCTGAGTGTATAACAATGCTACTCTTGCATGCCTTACCTGTGCAATCAGATACTCTAAACAGTATCTGATTCTGTGATCTGTTTTTTTTCTTGGCACAAAAATGGTTAATTCATTTATATCTGATAATTCCACTCAATAAAAGATTGTGTTTCTCTTATGAAACAATGCTACCCTTGCATGCCTACACATGGGGAGAACTGCACCTAGGAAGTGATAATTGGTTTTAAAGGACCCTTTTTTTTATCATTATATGGAACTTTTAGAAAAAGATTTCAAAAAGCAAACAGTGGTTACACCTAAGGGCTATGTCTTTGAAACAGTAAGTCACACTCCAGTTTTCCACAAGCCTCTCCCTGCATGATGTCTTCTGTACCATTTACATCATGACAATGCTGTTATCTTCCCAGTGCCCAGGCTTTTCCACTCATTTATTCCAGATGCCTGGTTCATGTTGTGAATTTCTATCCAGCTGTGTAGAGTGTAGAAACATAACAGTTTTCATATAGGATTGAGAGACAGACAGACAGACAGAAAGAAAGAAAGAAAGAAAGAAAGAAAGAAAGAAAGAAAGAAAGAAAGAAAGAAAGNGAAAGAAAGAAAGAAAGAAAGAAAGAAAGAAAGAAAGAAAGAAAGAAGAAATGGTAAACAGTCATAAAAATATAAATATACTTTTAAAAAAATAAAGTCCTTAAAAAGGGAGTAAAGTAACATTTAAAAAGCCATGTAAAGATGAAATATACACAGAGAGTCTGGATTCCATATGTTATTGTGTTGTCTTTGGATTTTCTGATTGCTAATAAAGAAATGATAGCTGCTAAGACATACTGAATTATAAAAACTGCTAGAGTAAACCAACCCATATATTTAAAAAATATCTTGATTTCAAAATTTAAATCAAGAGCTGTTTTTCTTTGTGGGAAAAAGTTATGCTTTTATTTCCATAGGAAATGAGAAGCTATGAATTTATTCCAATTTAAAGAAAATCAAGTTTAGTTTGGGGGAAGACCCCCTGAAACCCTGGCTACAGACTTAAAAAAAAAAAGAAAGAAACTTAGAAGAACTACAAGAAACATAACATATATTTTACCTGCTTAAATATAAAACAAAAAACTCATCTTTAACTGACTTGTGCACACCACATAGTCCATACTCAGTGTCTGTATTACTGGGGTTATACTTAGGAAGTGGTTTCTTGTGCCAATGCATTCAAGTGTACTTCCCACTTTCTCTTCTATGAGGTTCAGTGTGGTTGGCTTTATGTTGAGTTCTTTGATCCATTTGAACACAGTCAACAAGACAAAACGGCAGCCTATAGAATGGGAAAAGATCTTCACCAACCCC